>BJBW01005148.1:20571-34251 GCA_004320125.1 Scolopax mira
CTCTTCTTGATGCCCCCCAGGATGCCATTGGCCTTCTTGTCCACAAGGGCCCATTGCTGACTCATGGGCATCCTGTTGTCCACCAGGACTCCCAGGTCTTTTTTCCAGAGAGCTGCTGCAGAGGAGACAGGTTCCCATCCCTCTCCAGGAGCCAGAACCCTTCCCAGCTCAACCAAGCCATGCAGCATGCCACTGAGATGGGGACAGCAGGGACCACGCTTGCCCCCAAAGAAACAGAAACACAAACACAGCCAGACCAGAGTGAGCAGCTTTTGGGAGGAAAGCTTTTGTTCACTGCCACACCAGAGCCTTGCTTTCAACGCTGAGCATCCAGCTTTAGAGACAGTGGTCCTAGTGCCCTTGAGCCCGAGAAGGTCTCAGACTAGATCCCTGGTGCTGTTAACCATCAGGACTGAAAGACAGATAAACCTCCTTGCTCCTAACATATTTGTTTCTCCTCTCCCTTCAGCATTTAGAAAAAAACAAACCAAAGCAACCAGAAGCCTCCTCCAACATGCACAACATGAAAGGTTCTTCAAAATCTGTTGCACAGAGCCTAGAAGGTTGCCATGCTTCCCTTTGGGAAACTTGAGAAGGGGTTCAGCAAAGCCCAGAGCTCCCAAAACACATGGTTTCCTCAGTGCCACCAATAAAGGACAGTCGCTGACCTTCTCTGTCTAAATAAAATGATTTTTAGCATTTAGAGATGTTCTCCAAACCAAGAGTCTCCACCTATTAGTGTCTTTTGGCTGGTATGTCAAATACATAGTCATCACCACAATAATTAATGAGCATACACGTAACAGGTTTGGGAAAGCTGACTCATATTCAGCCAAAAACACTTACTCTGATTGATTTTTTCCTAAAAAAAACTTCAAGCTCCCTTTTCTGCATTCTCTATGGCAGCTGCTACACAAGTTAAAGTCTCCAGCAGAGCTACGCCGTGCTAATAGGCATTGGTTCTGCCAAAAAAGACACCAGCCACGCTTTCAGAGATGTGAGCAGTGCACTGATGGGGTTAGTATCATTATCAAAGATCGGATACGAGATTAGTATCATTATCAAAATCAGCCTACCAATGCCATTTCCTCCACTTATCTTAAAATCCTTGAGTCTAAGCAGAGGATGTTGACCTTTATATCAAAAAATGTCGAGCAGCCTATTTATTAGAAAGCTTCAAATTAGCTGACCTAGAAGGAAAAAGCTTTTCCAGAAACAGGTCCCACCCCCTTTCCACAGTGAGGTGGCCCACGTACCACAAAATGCACAGGCAGGTTGGGCGCCCCCCTCCCCCCTCCCAAATCTGGGAAAGACAGCTTCAGCCCGTCGCAAAATAATCTGCTTGATGGAAGGAGATGTACTAATCGATCGGGCAGCGCAGTCATGAGGTGTTGTACAATTCCTGCCGAGGACTGAGAGATACATCCATCATCACAGCTGGCGACGCCAGGCAGGAGCAAGGCGTGCAGCAGAGCTTTAAAACCTCAGCCTTTTTAACAGCGCTGTCCCGGGGTATGACACGAGGCTTGTGATTGAGCTTGAAACGGAGGAAACCTTGGCAGCCACCGTCCTTCTCCTGCCCGGGCCCCCCGTGAGAAAAACGGCAAGGGATGCAGGACTCTGGACTGGAATTCGGATGTACATCCCCACATCCATCCCAATCCCTTCCCCACACATTCTATATCCATCGCTTGGGTCAGGCTGGAGCTCATCTCCGGCTCCGACAGGAATTAGAGACAGTGTGAAATGAATCTGTTGGGCAGGACTGGGTCCAGTCCTCTTCAATATATTCATCAATAACCTGGGTGAAGGGATGGAATGTCCCCTCAGCAGGTTTGCTGACGATACAAAACTGGGAAGGGTGGCTGACACATCAGAAGGCTGTGCTGTCATCCAGAGAGACCTGGACAGGCTGGAGAGATGGGCAGGGAAGAACCTGATGAACTTCAATAAAGGCAAGTGTAGGTGCTGCACCTGGGGAGGAATAACCCCCCAAACTAGGACAGGTTGGGGCTGACCTGCTGGAGAGCAGCTCTGAGGAAAAAGACCTGGGAGTCCTGGTGGGCAACAGGATGTCCATGAGCCAGCAATGGGCCCTCATGGCAAGAAGTCCAATGGCATCCTGGGGGGCATCAAGAAGAGTGTGACCAGCAGGTGGAGAGAGTTCATCCTGCCCCTTTGCTCTACTCTGGGGAGGCCCCATCTGGAGCACTGGGTCCAGTTCTGGGCTTCCCGGTTCCAGAAGGACAGGGAACTGATGGAGAGGGGACAGCAGAGGCTTACAAGGATGATGAGCATCTGCTATATGAGGAAAGGCTGAGGGACCTGGGTTTTTTAGTCTAGAGAAGAGCAGACTAAGGGGGCATCTAATCAAGGGAGGGTGTCAGGAGGATGGAGCCAGGCTTTTTTCACTGGTGCTCAGGGACAGGACAAGAGGAAAAGGACACAAACGTGAACATAAGAAGTTCCACCTAAACATGAGGAGGAACTTCTTTCCTGTGAGGGTGGCAGAGCCCTGGAAAAGGCTGCCCAGAGAGTTGGTGGAGTCTCCTTCTCTGGAGACTCTGGGTGGCCCTGCTCTGGCAGGGGCTTGGACTGGATGATCTCCAGAGGTCCCTTCCAACCCCACGTGATTCTGTGATTCTGCAAAAGAGGAGACTAAAATACCCAAACCATGACCACGGCTGGAGGTGGGTGGTGAGAATAACCCCTAGCATGTTCCCAGACACAAGGTATGCCCACATCCAGCCACCACAGCTTGGTGGGTATCTGGGTGGCATCTGCCTGTGACCACCACCTCAACCTCCTCAGACCCAGCATCCCCTATCCATCCCCAGCGATCCAGAGGTCCTCACCACTCACCCATGCTGCCGTATAGCTGGGGTCACTGGAGATCTTCCCATCAATGCAACAGGTTGCTCCTTCCCAGCCTTTCCGTGGGGTATTTTCACTAGAAGGATCCATCACCAAACTCAGCCCCGAGGTCCTGCACTGCTCATGCAAAGCTCCCACTGGAGTCAAAAGGAACATAAAACAAAACCAGCTGCTCTTTGCTGTCAGAGCCTAAGTGCATTAATGTCTTTTTATCTACACGGGGGCACCGCAGCTGACCCCTCTTTCCCTGCAATTGGTGTTAATAAAATCTCTCTCCGCAGAAGTGACAAGTGAGAGATACACTTCAATTGGCGTGTTTTATCTGAACTGAAATTTGAATGCAAGTTTCGTGTGTCATAAAAGCATCTGTTGATAATTCTCATCCACAGCCCTCCCCCAAGACCAGCTTTTGGGCTGCTTATTCCTGAAGGAAATGCTTGGGACACATCTATACAAGGCAGCCCGCAGCTTTGGCTTAAAATAAAGAAGTCATCTTTGAAACACTTCCTTCAGACAGCCTCAGATATTTTCACTGCAAAATTAAAAGCCAAAATTGTTTGGAGATGAGCTGTTACAAAGAGCATACGGGAAATAAGATGTAGAATGGGTCTCAGGTGTTGGCCAAAAAACGGGTCAGTTTAGATTTAGGTAAGTCAAGTCCTTGGAGCTGGGAGGAAGTTCAAGCTGGACCCGAGGAATTGAAAACAGCTCTTCCAGCCTCCTTTTCTAGAAGTCCTCAAGCCATATAGAAATCTTTCTGGAGGTATTTCACTGCAGCATTGACGGTCTGAGGGCCAGGAGAAGACATGGGTTTAGTACCTGTGTTCCCAACAGCATCTCTGATTTCCCCAGCTGCACCGATTGGCCCGGCTTTTTTCCTTTCCCTGCCTTCAAACTTACTTAATCCTGCTTAGATTTTCCTTAGTGCTCTCGAAATGACATTCACAGGTTGCTTTCTTCAGTTTCACACTACTTCTGCCTCTTCCTTATAAATCACTTATTCTGTTCTAAATTGATATTAACCATTTTGCCGGAAGCTCCTTTTCTAAGCAAGCTGCTACTAAGAGCAACTGTATCTGTCCATGGCAAATGAAAAGAAATGATGAATGTGCTTCATCAGTCAAGGCAGAAAAAGTGATAGCAATAGGAAGAGACAGTAAATAAGCAAAGCCTCCACAGAGTATTTCCAAAGTAAATCAAGTTACGGAAACAATTAAAGGAAATAGAGAATTTGTCCGCAATTACTAGTCATATCGCTTCTCCCATCCATACAGGCAGTTATGTGGTATCAAAATGAAGAACTGACTTGCATTTTTAAAGTTTCATCAGTAATAGCAGTTTTTTTCCAGTTGGGAGAACAGGTGTAAATCTCCCTCTCTTCTTCCCCACTTAGCCAGCTCTACAGAGAGGCTCTACTCAGCTGCAACCTGAGCATCAGATTCAAAAAACAGAGCAAAACTGAGGCTACGATGGTTGAAGCCCCACCAGGATCTCCCCACCAGGAGACCCAGCAGAGATTTTTGCAGAAGGTTTTGGCCAGAGAGCAAATAAATGCCCCTCTTTGCCCCCCTCTGCTCAGCGAACCAGAACTGGAAGCGTTAATTTGCCGTTTTCTTGATGCATTTTTCCTAAGCCCAAGTTGTAGCAGGTGAACCTCACTCTCCCCACTCTACATCAAAGCAATGACAATAACGATTTCTTGATCTGTACCATTCCATCCCAGTGCACAAACCTTAGCACTGCCACCTCGGTATTGAAAAAAAGGCTGAAATATTGACTGGCAGCATCTAATTGATCGGGGAAGGCAAGTGATTATAGACCGGGAAAGAAGGCGGTGATTTGTGTAAGTTTTACAATTAATCCAATTAATAATCCTCAATTAATTTACTGCTACCTCTCAATAGGTAAAAAGGAGAGGTGTGACTGCTGTGGATCAAGACACAGCCCGGCAGCTCTGACAACCTCAGGGGGACAGCTGGAGCTTGAGAGTGTCACCGCAGTCCCAGACCCCTTCTGGGACGTGCCAACCCCCCCTCGGAGATTTTCCCTGGCAATAAATGCCCTTTTTCTTCTCTCCCTGATGTGCTCAGACACCGGGGGCACAGAAGCCGGGACAGAAGGACACGTCTCCCCTGTGAGGCACTGGAGCATAGCAGCCCAGCGGGGTCTTGCCTTCAGCTTAGAGAATGCCCTTGGAATGCTCTCCTGCTTGTTAAAATCTTGTACATTCTGAGCTGCCTGCAACCCTTTCCGTCCCGACCACTTCAGAACATCAAATCCTGCAGCAGAACCTCTCGTAAGAGAAATAAATACGGATTTTGCCCTCAAAATGGAGTTTTTTGCAGGGTTCATTGAACCATCTGTCTGTCTCGTCCACCCACCTATTGGACTATCTCTCCATAGATGGCCTGAATGAAATTTTTCAGGAAGTGCTCGTTGCAGAACTGAGATGGAGAGTCTTCATCCTCACCCTTGCCTGGTCCTGTCTGTCCACATCCCCGTGAGATCCTGGTCCGTCACTCCTGGGACACCACGGGGAATTTAAAGGAGGAAGAATAAATTGAGTTTTTTTTATTGCAGGCAGGATGAAAACAACGATTCACACAAGTCTGAAACTGACACGAGAGGAGCCCAACCCCAGACTCAGTTAGGACCTTCCTCAGCATCTCAGCCTGGGCTGCAGCTCCTGTCCTAACTCAATTCCCACCCCTCCTCTTCACTACCTTGCTCTGCTCTCCCTTGTGGTCACCTTGGCTGAAGGCCCAGGGTGGATAACACAGGGGTTCTCATCACGGCCTCGTTATCTAATCACCTCGTTAGGCACCTCACATTTACTCCAGCATGATCTCTTTGTGATGACAGGGGAGGAGAGATGAGGCAGCCTGTCTCATCATCAACCTCACCACCCTGGGGTAGGAGGAGGACACCCCTTCTGGAGAGGCTCCTGCGCAAAAGAGCTTCTAAAAGGAAGAAAAAGAAGTGGAAAAATGGCTAAAAATCAGGGGGATTGCAGGAAATGATGTAGCAAGATTGACTAAAAAACCCATATCAAATTAGAGTATGGAAGGGCTCATTACCACTGTCCTGC
Source organism: Scolopax mira (assembly GCA_004320125.1). Lineage (NCBI taxonomy): Eukaryota > Metazoa > Chordata > Aves > Charadriiformes > Scolopacidae > Scolopax > Scolopax mira. Next base: position 26,534 of record BJBW01005148.1, read on the forward strand.
AAGAGCAGGGGGAGTGCTTGATGTATCTCCCTCCACAAAGGCAGCCAAAAGGTCAGCAACTCCTAAAATCTGCCTAAACTAGGAAAAAAACCCAACAACCCAACAAACCAAAAACAGGGAAGAAATTACATCCAAGGATTGTGGTGCTCCAATCTGAAACAGATCAGCTTCAGCCCATCGGAAAGTCCCACATAACAACTGGAGCCTTTAATTTAAAGAGAATATTTCAGACATCCCAGATTCGCTTCTTTTTTTAACCAAACGAGAAAATTAATTTTTAAAAATACTGCCTGGAAAAAAAAAAAAAAAGCAGGTTTTCAGTGAAAAGCTTCTGAAATGAAAAACTCTTTTGAGAGCTTCCTCTGAAGAGGAACAGGCATTATATATATTTTTTGTTGTTGTCGTTGTTCCCATGGATGGTATCACTCATCTTTGGTGATAAAACAGAAGGGTGCTTCTGGACAAATCCTGAGCTGGTGGGGGGAGGTTGATCAGACTGTGTTTTCCAGGACACTCCTCTCCTCTGGCTGAGAGAATGAAACCAGAGCACGGTGAAGATGAGCTCACCCCAAAGAAGAGAAGCCCATGCCAAGGAACAGAGCATCTCCATTAAAGTCCTGGCAGAAGCAAAGGCAGTAAAGAGTTTGATTCAACTCAAAACAAAGCTCTTTAATTTGGATTTGCCCCAGTTGCTTTTTTTTTTTTTTTTTTTAAAAACATGTAAGACAGAAATTCCTGTGTCCACGTGGGGGTTTTTTTCACTGCAGTGGAAAATTCCCATCCAGCTCCCAAACATAGAGCAGGTCCTGAAGGCAGGATTGAATTTTCCTTCAAGTTATCAGGAAGCACTAATGAAATATCCTCTTTTGGAATAAAAGCAAAAAAACAAAACCAAACCAAAACCTTCCACCCTGCTAACTTCCAGCAAAACTCCCAGCATTAAAAGGGTTCATTAATGCAGGCAAGATTTGCCCTGCCAGGCAAGAGCAGTGGTGCCCTACCAGTGCAGAGAGATGTCTCTGGAAGTGCTTAATTCCATATGCTTCAGAGGACAGAAGAGGGAAAAAAAAAATAATTAAAAGGCTCTTAATGCATCTGGCCAATTAAATAAAGCCGTAAATGGCGAGGAAATAATTCCTTCCTGACCCCTGCAGCAATCAGCTGCTGACCTGAAGCATGAGAATTGATTAGCCTTATCTTACTCCAACATGTATAACTACAAATGTTATTATTGGCCATAAAATCATCCAGCCCTTTATGGAACCCATTGGTGGCATTTGGCTCCAAGACCTCCCAGTCCATGAATTTTGCTTGCTTAGAAGAAAATGCCCCCGTGGTGGGAGAAGCCCCGCTCCGCTTCCCTGGGAAAGTGGGTCCAGGTGGGGGGAGATGGTTTCCAGTGGTGGCCATCAGCTGCCCCAGTTTGCCCAGTCAGATTTGGTGATGTGTGAGGTAAAAGAAGAGTAAGAAAAACCTGCTGGTGTCATTCTTCACTCCTCTTCTCACTCAATTAATAACATGGCTGTCAGCAACGGGCTGAGTGAAACTCCTCACCTTTTCCTCTGAGACAGAAATCCCTCAGAGAATCTACCCTTGTCTTCCTGACCCTTCAAGAATAATCCCATCCACCCCACACAGGTGCTCAGCATCTGCCCTGGCCAAAATTCAGAGCATCACCTTCTGAGCTAATCAATAAGTAATTGCTGTCTCTCTGGTGGCATGGAGAAGTCTCTCTGCCTGTCATGCCTCTCTGTCATCCCTCCCTTGGTGCTGGACCAGACTCAGGGGGGAACCACGTTTGGTCTGCAGGAGGTCTGAGGAGCAAACTGCCAGGCCACGATAGGAATAGGGGACAGCTCAGCTCCTCAAAGAGCTGGAGCTGGATTATCTGGTGACCCAAGCCCAGCGCTGATGTGGCTGCATGGTGTGTTCAGAAAATCTGGACAAACAACAGCACTTGACAGCTTTGAAATAACCTCCTCACCCTTTGGTGAGGGTACCTCAGCAGAGATACTGGAGACGTAGCCCACATCAGCAGCTTCTGATGAGTCTTTGCCCAGTTCAACCTCTCAAGACCATCAGGACACAGATATCTCCAATATCTCTCACAGCCTTCCAGTACTTGAAGGGAGCCTACAGGAGAGCTGGGGAGGGACAGAAAGTGTAGTGACAGGACAAGGGGCAATGGTTTTAAATTGGAAAAGGAGAGATTTAGATTAGATATTTGGAAGGTAAGGGTGGTGAGACTCTGGAACAGGTTGCCCGAAGAAGGTGTGGCTGCCCCATCCCTGGAGGGGTTCAAGGCCAGGTTGGATGTGCCTTGGAGCAACCTTTTCTGGTGGGAGGTGTCCCTGCCCAGGGCAGGGGGGTTGGAACTAAATGGTCTTTAAGGTCTCTTTCAACTCAAACCATTCTATGATTCTGTGATTCTATGATCTCCTGTGTCCCAGAAAAACGCAGAGGCCACAGGCATTTGGGAAAGGAATCACTGCGTGTCTTCATGTGATGGAAATGGAATTTCTTATGGGCATGACAAAGAAGGCTCCATCACATTTCAACCATTACTATAACCCTGGAGGAATGAGAAGCAGGGGGGTGTTAAGTGTGCTACCAAAACTGATGAAGCTCTGAGGACAAAATGACATTTCCTCTGCATCAGGAAGGGAGTCTGAAAGAGGAATGATCAGCCCTGGCCATGGTGAGGCATCAGCAAAGCTCAACAACATGAAACAAAGTCCTGAAAAACTACCAGGATGGTACAAACGATTGATGCCTCTGGAGACCAACAGCAGTGGCCAAACAGAAGCAACAGCAGTAGAGACTGTCTCCGAGTGGTCGGTCAGAGATTATCCAGAGGGATGGAAGTGGAAGGGGCATTAACTACTCCAGGCTTCCTCTCCTTCCCAGCCTTCTCCAGAGGGCTGGCTGTGGTCAGGAGATGCTCCATGCCAAGAAACCTATCCCCTTACCCCCCCTGCAGCCTCCCCTTGCACTCCCTCTGTGTCCCTCTGAAGTTCCTCGGATCCTGAGCTTCACCCCCTCCTGTTCAGGGGAGCGCATTTACATTCATAACCTCAAAATAAAACACTTGGCGGGGGGAAAAATGAAAAGGGGAGAGAAACAGAGGGGAGAGAAGAAAAAGGAAAGGCAGGAGGGGAAGGGGGACAAAAGGGAATGGGCAGCTGCACGCTTCAGATCCGGACCTGCTTGAACTCAGCTCGCCTGGAAACTCATTTCTTTTGATGACAGCCCCAATTAGCGTGTGGCTGGCTGGCAACCCAGGCAGCAGGGAGCTGGTCTCTATGGAGAGCCAGAGAGGGAGGGAAGATTTCATTCACCTGCGTGGCTGGGCAAAAGCCTGATGTGCTTAAATCTTTTTGAGAGCTGCCTGCGGTCATGTTTAAGGTCGGCACATGACTAGAGCTGGGAGAGGTGGCCTTGACTCGAGACAGCGTGAAGATGCAGCATCCCGGCAGGTTTCTGCTTTGGCTCTTGCCTCCTTGGCTTGTGTCACTCAGATGCTGCTCAGAGAGAGGGACACACCACGAGGGACCAGGAATTTGCATCAGAAGGCAGGACTTGCACAAGCCACAAGCTTTTGTGCGATTTCTCCAAGGATGTCCCTACAATGGCCATGATTGAATCACAGAATGACATGGGGTTGGAAGGGACCTCTGGAGATCATATAGTCCAACCCTCCTGACAAAGCAGGGCCACCCAGAGCAAGTCCCACAGGAACATGTCCAGGCAGGGCTTGAATGTCTCCAGAGAGGGAGACTCCACCACCTCCCTGGGCAGCCTTTACCAGGGCTCTGCCACCCTCACAGGAAAGAAGTTCCTCCTCAGGTTTAGGTGGAACTTCTTCTGTTCAAGTTTGTGCCCATTTCCTCTTGTCCTGTCCCTGGGCACCACTGAGAAAAGACTGGCCCCATCCTCCTGACACCCTCCCTTTAAGTATTTATAAACATTGATCAGATCCCCCCTAAAGCCTTCTCTTCTCCGGACTAAAAAGATCCAAGTCTCTCAGCCTTTCAAGCATGGCACAAAGTCCAGACAAGCTGAGACTGGTCCTCCAGAGCTCTTCCCCTTCAACTGAATGAAGGTAAGGAGAAGCAGAACTGGGATTTGTCATCCACTTTGACTATCCGAAGCCTGAAATAAAATATGACCTGCCTTTTTCCCATTGCATCTCTCCTACCCAATACAAGTCTCCCCACCTTCTGGGCAGGGACGTGTCCCATCAGGGTCATGTGTTACGGGCAGATGTCAACTCTGCAGGGTGGCAGGTGCTAGGAACAGAGAAGTGAGAAGGAAGTGGAATAAAGAGAGCAAAGAGATGGCAGCGAGGAGAAAGAAAGCAAAATAAAGAGGTGAGTGGGGACAAGCACACGAGGTGGGGAGGGCTGACTGAATCCATTAGAGGAACGTCTTGCCAGCTGCTCCCTGCCTCACCCTGAGCTTTGCACGAGCTTTAGAGCTAAGTCCAACAACAAATACCCACTGTACCAAAGAGATTATCAACGTTTAAACAAGCCAGAGGGAAGGGAAGCCTGAAGAGAGAAACAAATGGTGTCCCTCGGGGTTGAGCTGGGCATTCCAGTTCCTGGATGCCTGTGGTTGTTGCCCATCATGGGGAACACTGGCCATCCCAGACTCTCTCCTCTCTCAAATTGATATCTCAGGGTTAGGATGATGTAGCTTAATGCACTATCTGATTAAATCCTTTCAATCACCTCCACACGCTCTAGATTTCCACTTGTTTTAACCACATATGGCTGCATTTGTGAAAGCTTTAACTTACTAGTCTCTCTTTTTGGGGTGAAAAGGAGCACAGTTTTGGCTCAGGCACGTATGCCCAGATGAATGCTTTATAGATACCTGTAGCTGCCCACAAAAGATCCTTGAAAAGAGCGGCACACTCTCATCTAGAAAACAAGAAGATTCAGTAACGAGATGGCGCTGAAAAACCCCTGAACAATCAAGACAACAAATGAGATGCTACCGTCAGAGTTAAATACCATAAATAACCTTAACTCTGCCCTCTGTTTTCAAGCAAAAACCAAAATACAAGACAAGCCCACAAGTACACCGAGATGTTTTCAGGAAGACTGCAGGTTTTGGAAAGAGGCATATGGATTGAACGAAACATAATGAATCTCCCTTATTAATTCTCTGCCTGCAAAATCCATTGTACAAAACACAGGGCCAGGCCCCCTTCTTTAGTCTTCCCTCAGCTTAAATACATCATCCAAATCAAGGCAAGGCTCCAGGACATGCAGTTCAAATAAATTCAAGTGTTTTCCTGAGTTCCCAAGCCAAGCAGCTTTTGGGATTCTAAATTACAAACCGAGTTAGGAATATGTCCCAGAGACTAATTGAAATGCTTTACTAGACTCCTTAATAATACCCACCTTGAAATAAAAAAAAAAAACCCACAAGAGGAAGAAGAAACAAAAAACCAGAACTGCTGCTGTGTAAGCAGGCAAAACTGGATTAGATGAGTATGTTCAATTACAGTTAATTATTTAAAGTTGTGCTAATGTTTCTGCATCTCCTCATCCTCACTGATGCCATGTGAGTGCATGAGTTTGGGTGTCAAACAACATGACCAACCCCATCACGGATGGTACCTTCTATCACATCTTCCCGTCCCGACCTGCCCGTACCACCTCTCCCCACACACAGAGGAGGAAAATTGTGCAGTGTAGTGTTTTCTTTCAGTGGGATTTTGATTTAGGGGGTTATTATCTTCGTTTCTTTTCCTCTAAACTCATACTTGACTTAAAAGGGGGCAAGGTATCACAGTCGTGTTCGAGGAAAAGCCAAAATGTAGCAATCTCGTTCTGAACATGTGATTTTTTTGCACGATGCCACTTTGAGTTATTTTCTTCTTTTTTCTTTCAGTAAATACCATAAAGGGAATAAAAACATCTGAGGCTTCACAAAAGGGCTCCAGACTAACACGTGACAACCCCCTTTTAGGTAGAATTGGTTGAGCCCTTGATAAAGTCTAATAGTCACTTGACTTAATGCTGGAATCTACTAGACTGCCTGCTTTTTCATCTACTTGTGCATAGTTCCAAGCAGGAAGGTGTAAATATAAACACAAGCACAAGACAGCACCCGCAAGCATCATTTGATGGTACCAAGAATCCTGTTCTAGAGCCCCTTGTATGGGACTGACCCAGTTGAGGTGGCTCAAATGTGCTCAGAGCATGCCATGGTAGGCTTTATGCCAGGTCAACTCCTTTTCCTCCCTCCTTTCCCTGTGTCATGAGATCTGGATCACAGAGTGATAGGGAGTTGGAAGGGACCTCTGGAGATCATCTAGTCCAACCCCCCTGACAAAGCAGGGCCACCCAGAGCAGGCTGCACAGGAATGTGTCCAGGTGGGGTTTGAATGTCTCCAGAGAAGGAGACTCCACCACCTACCTGGGCAGCCGCTGCCAGGGCTCTGCCACCCTCACAGGAAAGAAGTTCCTCCTCATGTTTAGATGGCACTTATGTTCAAGTTTGTGCCCATTTCCTCTTGTCCTGTCCCTGGGCACCACTGAGAAAAGACTGGCCCCATCCCATTGACACCCTCCCTTTAAGTATTTATAGGTATTGATCAGATACCCCCTCAGCCTTCTCCAGACTAAAAAGACCCAAGTCCTTCAGTCTTTCCTCTGAGGTTGAGGAGAGAAGAGGTTGACTCCTTTTCCTCAGCCAGAGTATGTGTGTCATGACATCTGGATAATTCAACAGAGGGGAAAGAACATCTGAATCAAATTCAGAATCTGATCTGAATCAAACACACATGAACGGGTTAAACAGACTTTTCCAGATCTGAAACCACAGCTCCCCAAACCGAAGGCTCTCATAAGCCTTTACCTCTTGCCCTTCAAAGAACTTCCAACAGTTAAAAGAGAATAAATGGCACATGACCTAATCAGCCTATCAGAACTAAATTATCTGTGTACGCATCGGATGGATGGAGCGTATTTAGGGGATTTCCTCAGAGCAGACCCAGCTGGGTTTGAAGCTTGATGACTCTTGTCTCCTGTTCCAAAGGCCAACAAAGCTACATCAGGTCATTCCGGGTGCAGCTGAACTTACAAAGCAGCACAGGGCCACCACCCTGGCACTGCTGCCAGACACTTTGGTTTCCCCTCTCCACACTGAAGCTGCCATGTGGCCAGCATACAGCAACTTATTTCTTTTTCATTAAAACTAATTGATTTTAAGCAGGAAGCACTTTTTAATTTCCTTCAGCATTAGAAATAATGTTAGCCACCATAAATGAAATGAAAGACACCTCCCAAAATGCATTTTCAAATGTTCCCTAAATAGCAAATGACATTCAAATTGGATGCAGCCAGAATTGTAATTGGAAGCTGCAGAGAGTCCTCTTTCAGGATTCATAGTAATTGCTGTTTCACTGAAAAGGTTCATGTAATAAAAACCTCTGCAAATAAGGGCCTGCTTCTCCAAAGCAGGCAGCTAATTCTGGTCACTCCAGCAACACAACATGCCCCAAAACATTCTTTAGCAGCCAGGTAAACTCCATGACTAGTGTCATGGCATGGGTACAGTGGTGCAAAGCAGAAGAAATACAGCAGGGTTCACAGGAGGACAACAAGTAGGTCTGGAATGGCTTCTTCATAAAAAACCAACCCAATGAGTTGGGATACTTCAGTCTAGAAAAGAGGCAGGTGAAGGGAATTTAACAGAGGTCT
>BJBW01005148.1:35397-46102 GCA_004320125.1 Scolopax mira
GGTTGGAGGGGGCTTGGAGCAACCTGGTCTGGTGGGAGGAGTCTAGGGCGATGGGGGTTGGTACTCAGTCTCTAAGGTCCCTTCCAACTCTAACCATTCAATGATTCTGGAGTTCTGTAGGTTACTCAGCTTCTGTGATGGTGTTAGAAGAAGAGGAAGGTGAGCTTTACAGGGAAAGGTAACATCTTCGAGTAAGTGGAGAAAGCAGTCAGCCTCCTGGGTGTGCAAACACCCTATATCAAGCCTGTGAAGAAATGTCAAGTGGGCCATCCTAAAACTCACGTATTTCCTCCCCACCCAACTATATCACACTTGAACTAATAAAAGATGCTGCCTCTCCCTCCAAACCTTAACTCCTCGAGTCTCAGTAAGACAGATCATACCCAAATCAGAATCAATAATGAGATTGTGAATAAGGAAAGATGTACCACGCAGCAAATGGATATTGAAAAGGGCAAGCTCTAGGGAGGAGTAATGATTGAAAGGGGGTGGGTGGGGGAAGGCTTGCAGTGGAGCAGAGGAAGCCACGCTGCTCAGCTCTTCATGCCTTCAAGAAGGGAACATTTTGGAAGGAGAGATGTATCCAGAGGACGCAACGCAGTTAGGAATCCAGAAAAAGCACTGGCAGGATCACCACAGTGCTCCAATCTCAGTGTTAGGGGGGTTAGACAGCAGGAGGGACAGATTCAGGAACACAAACCCACTCATCTCAAAGTCCTCATCTATCTCTCCCATAACACCAGATGCTTATGTTCCTCAGTTCCCATCTCCTCCCAGGCCATAACCCTGTGCCCAACCAGGTTGCCATCACACAAAAAAACCCATTCCTTCAGTCTCGCATCTCTATCAGGATGTGTGTGTGTTGCAGGGCTGGGGGGACGGGGGGAGGACAATAAATACACCTTTTCCAACAGCAGCTGCACAGCTTGCACTACACACAGGGTGCTTGGAATAATGTTACCTCTGAGGAAATTATTAAAAGAATGAGGCTAATTTTGTAATTCACACCTGGGCTGCAAATGTGAAAGAGTCTGCAATAATCTCTAATGAAATATTACATTGTTTAAAGAGTTCCCAGTGAAACTCGCCTTTAATTGATTTTTGATCTGTGAAAAAACACTGCGGAGAGAGAGAGAGAAGATATTAGTCAGGCTCCTGTTTTATCACTCCTGCGAGCGTTCTCCTTCCTTTGTTTCCTTTGTCCCCAAGAGAATCGACACGACACTGAAGAAAGCAGCCTTGGAAGATACTACAAAACTAATAAATAACACTCGAAAGGGAATCCTGAACAGCGCATCCTCCTAAATCATCCTGCAAAAAGGTGAAGTAGTCTCCCAGGACAGCTCAAAAATTAGAGAACGTGGGTTTGTAGCTAGCCCCGGGGGAACCCCGAATTCTGAGGTCTTCTCCAGCTCTCAGGAACCTCCCCAGCAAGACCCGGACCTTGCACGGGCGCGTGTTTCATCTCACACTGAGAATATCACGCCAGAGATGACTGACACAGAGCACCAGCCAAAAATATCGACTGCAAAGTGCTGTCAGAAAATTCATTACAGCATTAGCGTCCAGCTCGGGGCAGGGGCAGCTGCTGCAGCTGAGGAAACAGCTCGGTATTAACTCCCAAGTTAATTCACTGAAAAGCTCTCCCCAAAAACCTGTCATAAAGCAAACGGCCGCTAAGCAGAGACAGGAGGAAAGGCATCTATAAACACCACTGGAGACCAAAAAGTTGCTGAGAGAGATGACTGTAAAACACTAGCCACTCGATAAGGGTTTAACTCACATTTACAGCAGCCAGAGCACCCATTAAAAAAATAATAATAAAAAAAAAACCACCAAAAAACCCCAACAAAATAAAAAACAAAACCAAAGAAAATGATGTGGGTAGGTTTTTCTTAAGAGCTGCTCTGTGGGGCCACCTCGCAGGCTTGCCAAGCACACAGACTCTGTAACACCTTCCACGGCAAACGAGTTGGGCTGGGTGTGATAGCAGGTTTAAATCTGGGAGGCTGCTAAGAGAAGTGGAAGTCCCTGGTCACGCTGAACATCTTCAACAATAAAGCCTGTGAGGAAAAGCAGAATATTTCTTAAAGAACGAAGAGGAGAAGAGTCCTCCAAAGTGGTGTCTCAAGTTAGTGAAAGGAAGACAACCCAATTGACTGCGGTAGAACGTGAAGTGGGTTTTCCCGTCTCTAAGTGTTGTTGGGACAGCAGGAATCTACACAGTCCCAAGCAGATTTAAAACACCTCCAAAAATAAAGTTGTCTGGAAAGCACGAAGTGTTAGTAGCATTCAGCAAGTAGCAAATGTGAGATCCATCACTTAAAAGGCAGCTGGAATAACATGACCAGGGGCCTTCTACAAGTCTACTGCACAGAGCACCATGAGCTGGAATGGTCACACAGGAGAACAAAGCTCTGGGACAATTCTCTGACTATTTTCCACATCTGCCTTCACAGCTGCTTCCCAGACTGGCCCATGTTCCTTCTCTAAGTCCTCCATTCTGCGCCCAAGACCATTTGTCTCTCTATGGTCTTTCCAAGTCTCTACTTGTCATAACACATTCTGGCATCAGGCAAAACCAGACTCTCGTGACCTGGCACTGGAGGTCCGTGTACCTCCACTAAGACACTGAGCACCTTGGATAGGTACCCTATCACCTAGATTTAGAGGTTTTTATCTCTTTAGATTAACTAAACCTCAAACATGTTAAGCATGTTTGTTTGTAGTCACCACCTCACGTTGTCCCCAACTTTGTCTGCCACCTTCATTGACTTCATTCCCATCCGTCAGAGATCAACCAAGCAAAGTGAAAGCTTGGTCAAGTCGAAAAATAACAAGGGGGAAAAAAATCAAACTATTTATCAAATAACTCATTAGGATGACATTCACTTAATCCGTATTCAGTTCAAATATTTAGTTTTGGGGGAACTGGACCAGAACAGTGGCTGTGGGGAAGACAGATGAACCTCATGTCCTTTCAGACTCAGCAAAACAGGCTACTGGAAGACTTTTCTTCACTGCTGACATGGTTTGTAGTGCTTCCCCACTTACTGCCAGGGAGGTCAGAACTAGAAAAATTTCAGTCTCAGATGTGGGGCTGGAGGAATCAGCTGGATGGGATTTGAACCGGATGGATCATCTGTGACCATGAGTTTGATCCTGAGGTAGGACTCAGCTGGGATCAGTCTCTTCTCTGCAGGAGTGGAAAGGTAGAAGCACTGAAGGGGAGCTCTGCCTGGAAGCTGTCCATCTGAAGGGCTTTTCTTGTCCATACTAATCAGAGGAATGTCCTTCTGCACCTCTCCCTTGGCTGCCTTGTCTAGACTGTCACGCTGAGCATCTGGGGCACTTCATAATCACCTCAAGAAGTGTGACCTTAAGTTCTGAGTTAGAATGACCTGCAAGACTGTCCAAAATAAATACGGGCTTGATTTTAAAAATACACAAATTCCTCCCACTCAGATTTTCCTAGACAGGTCCAAAACTATGCAACCAATTCCTCCAGCTCAGATATTTCTTAGCAGGTCCACAACCATGTGACGTTTTCTCACAACTGCAGAAAGCCGCTGTATGTGAAGCATATGGATTTCTTCTGCCTCGGATTCTTGGGTATAATCATGCATAGTTAATTGTATTAAAAATTCAAGGTTATCAAAACCATTTCACCCCTTATACAGCCCTTTGCCTTGGGGAAAACAAAAAATAAGCCAAGAACCAGCTCCATATAATGGACGTCAGCGATATCCCTGGAAGATGATGGGTGCCAAGACAGCCAGTCCATACAGAAAGGATCTTCAGCTAGCTCTTTTGGAACTAGCCACACCTGCTAATCCTAAAAAGCACTTTTTATGCCCTGTCTCACAGGCACGGAAGCTGGTGCACAGTGACCTGAGCAAGGTCACGAAGCCCAGTGGCAAGGACACAACCAGGTCTCCTGGGTCCCAAGCCACTGCTCCATCCACTCTACCTGGAGGGGGAGGCACTTGTTTTGCCGTTTCAGGTACAATTCAGAGTACTTCTTACCTATTTCCTTCGACTATAACAGTCTATGCTCTCAATTTGATTTTTCTGCCTTGGAAGTCTGCTCCTTACTAATTCACAATTCATCTGCCTCCTTCTCCTTGTTCCTTTTATGCTGTTGGGTTTTTTTTTTTTCTAATTTCAACGGATTCGCCTACATCGTCCCAGGCATTTTATTTGTGTGGTTCTGCTAAGGGCTGGCTTAGCTGCTTCAAATTATGCCTTGCTTTCAGTTTTGGCGTACAAATGCGGCGTAAAAAACGAACTCCCCTCTGATGAGGGCTTTCAGACTTCCCACTCGAGGAACAGCATGTAGCTTTTTTTAGGGGGGGGCGATGGGAGAAGGATCAATCCAGCTTTTGTTTTACAGATTGCTACAATAGATAGCTCCCCCCTAGGGAGTTTTACGGTACTATATTACGCTTATATAAAGGGTAATGACTAGGAACTTGGAGAACTCTACCCTTAGGAAGTGCCTGACGAGCGAGAACAGCAGGTGTGGAGGAAGAAGAAAGCCTAAATGTCTTTCTGTCCTGACTTTCTCTTCTTTTATGTTTGGAGACTGAACTCGGTGTCAGAAGCAAGTCGGCTCCTGCAGGTACATGGAAGCAGAGAGGGATGAACGTGGCAAGGAAGAGAACCCAACCAGGGAAATGTGCTAGCAGGGCAGCAGCCCCAAAACCTGGCGATGGGCAGGTGGCCTTGAAAGGGGTCATGTTCAGCAACAGGACACTCTTTGGCTCACTATGGGAAAATTGGGGAATTAGAGGAGGCCGGGATAAAGGAGAAACAGAGTGCCAGCAAGGATGCTGCTCGGGGGCAGCAAGGAAAGGCTGCTCCGTGTTGTGAGAGGTCACGTTAGCAGCAAGTTGAGAAAAAAAAAAAACCAACCCACATAAAACCCTGGATGGGCTCCACAAAGCCATTTTTGGACCCACACAAACCTCCAATGCAAAAGAAGGCATCTCAGCCTTTGTAGACCTGATGCTAAAGGTGTCTTTAAGCCACCAAGGCCATGGAGATGCTGGGAGGGCTGGAGGCCCTCTGCTGGGAGGGGAGGCTGAGAGAGTTGGGGGGGTTCAGCCTGGAGAAGAGAAAGCTCCAGGGAGACCTTAGAGCCCTTTCCAGTCCCTAAAGGGGGAGGGAGAGATGGGGAGGGACTCTTGATCAGGCAGAGGAGCCCTAGGACGAGGGGGAAGGGTTTTAAACTGAAGGCAGATATCAGAAAGAATAATGATATCATCACCACTCTGAGGGTGGTGGGGAGCCTGGCCCAGGTTGCCCAGAGAAGCTGTGGCTGCTCCTTCCCTGGAGGGGTTCAAGTGCAGGTTGGAGGGGGCTTGGAGCAACCTGGTCTGGTGGGAGGTGTCCCTGCCCAGGGCAGGGGGCATTGGAACTAGATGATCTCTAAGGTCACTTCCAACCTAAACCATTCTATGATTCTATAATTCTATAAACAGCCTACCACAGGGAAAAAAACTCAAAAGATGTGCCCTTTGCTGTGTGTATAGTAGGCCAAAAAGATGAAAAATCCCCAAGGGGAGAACCAGAAAAGGCTACCACGCCGTGTGGTCTGAACTGCTCGGGCCTGCAGCAGACAAAGCTGACTCAGACAACAGCTCAGGGAAAGCACCCAAGGGTCTCGTGCAAAGGCAAAGACACAACCCAGTGCAGAGGGAGAAGTGAGACACAAGCTGGTGCTCCAAACCATTGGAGCTCCAAGGCTCCAAGCCAATGAACAGCTCTTCGGGCTGAATGAGAAGTTGCCTGGTTTGCCTCTGATGCCTAGATCTAGAAGGATGGGTCTCCCTCCTCCTGTCCAGAGCCTTTGGTTGTCTCAAAGGCTTAGCCAGAGTTGTAACAGGGGTGTTTTCCCATTTTGGAGGTCACACCTGCCAGGATCGTGTCCGTTCCCTACCCCGGTGTGTGTTCAGCCCCATGATGTCCAACTTCTGAGTGGCCTTCGAGGACAACTGAAATAAACACAATTAAGTAACAAGCAGCAGGAAATTCATTGAATGAAGGCTTCTATGAAATAACTGAGGAACAAAAGCACTGGAACAGGCTGCCCAGAGAGGTGGTGGAGTCTCCTTCTCTCGAGATATTCAAACCCTGCCTGGACACGTTCCTGTGCAACCTGCTCTGGGTGATCTTGCTTTTGGCAGGGGGTTGGATTTCTGAAGGTCCCTTCCAACCCCTACAATTCTGTGATTCTGTGAAACAAAACTCCTATGCATTACACCAAACATTACAAATATTACCAAAAGCAGCCTAAGAAGAATCAGCTGCTTGGCCAACGCAGTTTTGCATAGGCTTGCTCTGAACACGGACTAAACCAGCCCAAAGATATGGTCTGCATCCCTTTCCAGGCAGAGTTTCAACAAGACCAGCAGTTCACAAACAAGCAGGCAAAGAAATGGTGAAGGATAACATCAGGGGATGGCAAAGACCTCCCTGACACAGGGAGGAAGGAAACAGAGATGTAACAAAATACAGCCAAATTAAGATGATGCCACCAAACACAATAACATGAAGGGAATACAATTCATAAGCTGAATGCTAAAGAAAACTACAGAAACTGAGACACTAAGCTGTACAGTCAGTGCAGGAGCTGCTACATGAGCCTAAAATGCAACTTCCACCATGAAGCTGGGATGCAAAAGTCTCAGGAAAGCTGAGTGTAGTGTAAAAATATAGAAAATATAGTGTAGACAGACATGCATTGAGAAACTGAATGAGGGAGTGACCTCCACAGTCCCCACATCATCTCTGCCAGAAAAAACATCCAATGCTGTTTGAAGGAACGGGCTCTCAAGTACACGACAACCACAAGTGGGTGAGAGGAGAGCAACAGAGCACCACACCTCAATAGCAACACGGAGTGGGAATGCACCCACGGTAAAAGAAAACCATTATCAGAGCAAAAAGACATTTCTCATCCAGAAATATCCCCATCACTCCCATAAGATGCAAAGCAAAGGAGCTGAGAACAAAAATGAAATATTTGCATGCAACCGAGCAAATTCTCCACCGACCAGAGAGCTCACTAATCGGGGAAATACTAATTCCTTGGGCAAAAGCAAGAAGATTCAGCAAACTTTAGCTCTGGAAGCAGAACACACACAAAACACACACATTGGAGTCAGGGAAGCAGCAGCCTTACAGTAATCTCAGCACTGGTGCAGGGGTGGGAACGCTCCCTGGAACCCAGTCTGTGGGGGAAGATCTCCAGTGCCACCAGTGAGTTGCAGAAACAACACTCCAAGTGGTCAGGATCCTCTCTGATGCTGCTAGGCGATACACTTCAACTCCCCACACGTGGTTGAAGACCTGGCATAGAAGGAAAAAATCCTCCTTGACTGCTGGGGATCTCCAGGAGGGGAGAGCTAAAAAGGAAACGAAACAGAAAGAGGGTCATACACAAGTTGGGAGGAATAAACCCCCCAAACTAGGACAGGTTGGGGTCTAACCTGCTGGAGAGCAGCTCTGAGGAAAAAGACCCAGGAGTCCTGGTGGACAACAGGATGTCCATGAGCCAGCAATGGGCCCTTGCGGCCAAGAAGGCCAATGGCATCCTGGGGGGCATCAGGAAGAGTGTGACCAGGTCAGGAGAATTCATCCTGCCCTTCTGCTGTGCCCTGGGGAGCCACCATCTGGAGCAGTGGGAGGAGAGAGGACAGCAGAGGGCTACAAAGATGATGAGGGGCCTGGAACATCTCCCATACAAGGAAAGGCTGAGGGACTTGGGTCTTTTTAGTCTGAAGAAGAGAAGACTGAGGGGGAATCTGATCAACACCTATAAAAACCGAAAGGATGGGTGTCAGGAGGATGGGGACAGTCTTTTTCCAGTGGTGCCCAGGGACAGAACAAGAGGAAATGGGCACAAACTTGAACACAAGAAGTTCCATCTAAACACAAGGAGGAACTTCTTTCCTGTGAGGGTGGCAGAGCCTTGGCAGAGGCTGCCCAGAGAGGTGGTGGAGTCTCCTTCTCTCGAGATATTCCAAACCCTCCTGGACACGTTCCTGTACAACCTGCTCTGGGTGGCCCTGCTTTGTCAGGGGAGTTGAACTAGATGATCTCCAGAGGTCCCTTCCAACCCCCCAGCATTCTGTGATTCTGTGCAGTGCTTCCCATCTTCAGGTTACAACCCATTCCCACACAGCCAGAGCAGCAGAGCTGGCATCCAAAGATATTAGAAAGACTCGGAGATTATTAGGACTTGTGAAGGACCTAATAAAACATCTTGCTAGTCTCGCTGTCCCCCAGGGGCAACGCCTGGACAAACACGCGTTACAGCTGCATTAAGACAACAGGGCTGTGATATAAAACAAACGGCTTTTTCTGAAATGCCATGATGTCAACAAAGGTGAAAATCAAACCACACGTTGGCAGGGAACAGGGGCCTAAGTCATCCCTCATACAAAAGGACCAGCTGATACCTGCAGTCGTCATAATCCCTGGAACACATCTGCCTTGTTGTCGAGCCTGCCTACAAAAAGAGATGCAATATATATTCAAAGGCAGGAATGAAACCTCAAACCACTGCTGAGTGAGTTTTTCTAAAGCCACAGTTTGTAGTCCAAAATCTCTCCCGTGCCTCCCTCTCAATCCCAAATTCCGATGCTTTGCCATCTCCTACAGAAAGGAGGGCTGTCTTCAGGGGTGCTTCTCTCCCAGAGCATTCTCCCAGCGCCAGCGCTGGACGCTGCCATCTTCACCCCAGAATAAGTTCAGAAAACTGCCCCAAGACACGGAAAGGACCATCAAAAAGCCAGCCACTTCGCCAACTTCAAAGCCTGGCTTGGACAGCCTCCAGGAGCTATATAAGACCAAGCTTTCCTCTGCAGGAGCTCCCACCCATCATCACCTATCCCACCCATCATTCCCTCTCTGCTCTGCCCTGGGGAGGATGGGTCCAATTCTGGGCTCCCCAGTTCAAGAAGGACAGGGAACTGCTGGAGAGGGGACAGCAGAGGGCTACAAAGACGATGAGGGACCTGGAGCATCTCTCATATGAGGAAAGGCTGAGGGACTTGGGTCTTTTTAGTCTGGAGAAGAGAAGATTGAGAGGATCTGATCAACACCTATAAATACTTCAAGGGTGGGTGTCAAGGGGATGGGGACAGTCCTTTTTCAATGGTGCCCAAGGACAGGACAAGAGAAAATGGGCACAAACTTGAGTATAAGAAGTTTCACCTAAACATGAGGAAGATCTTCTTTCCTGTGAGGGTGGCAGAGCCCTGGAAAAGGCTGCCCAGGGAGGTGGTGGAGTCTCCTTCTCTGGAGACATTCAAGCCCCACCTGGACACGTTCCTGTGCAACATGCTCTGGGTGGCCCTGCTTTGGCAGGGGGTTGGACTATATGATTTCCAGAGGTCCCTTCCAACCCCATAGCATTCTGTGATCCCACCAGGATGGGCAGACACCGTGCTGCCTCCCCAGCTGCTGGGACACAGAGAAAGGCTGAGCACGGACCTCAGCGCTGGCAATGAAGGTACAGCACCAGGGATGGAATACAGGGGGTGCTCTCCAAATTAGCTCAGGGCCTTTCTGGGGTAGCTGAAAAGTCATGGGTGCCATAAAGCCATGGCAGATAGTGCCAAGGGCTGCTGGTCTTCCTCCTGCCCCAGATTCCTGAGAGCTCCTCTTCTGCAGTTGAGCGGGAGCAGGGATGTCAGAGGGCTGGCACGTAGAAATACTGATCAGAAAGCAGCATTATGAAATACACGCCGTCCTTGAGAGACCTTCCAGCACAGCAGGAAGGAGCCTGGCATGGAGAACACCACCTTACCATTAACCTCTCCTCTTCAACCTTCTGGAGAACCGCCCGGCAGGGCTGTGGGAGGCACGGCAGAAAACACAGCGGAGCCATTTGGCAGCGGGTTCATCCCAACACGGGCTCGTTCAACCAGCAGGCTCCAGTTCCCTCCCCGTGCCTCTGAACCATTCACCTGGGAAAGGAAAGAGATCCAGAGCATTAACACCGGGCCACAGCACCAGCCAGAGCAGAATCAGTAATTCAAACAGCTAGGAATTAGCTGCAGAAAAGCTGCAGAAAAGGAACAGGGAAGGAAGCCACCGTGGGATGGAGAAAGGCTCCATCCTCCCTCCAGCATCTCTCCAGTGTGGCTCCAGCCAGCAGCAGTGGGGAGAGTGACAAGAGGTAAAAAAGGAAATGTTGGTGAATATCAGTACTACTGGAATAAGCAACCTAATAGTCCCAGAATTACAGCCTGCCTGATCCCGGGAAAAACAACCTTTTTGGGGGGACCAGCCACCCGTGGGAACCAGGCTTAGATCAAACATATAAATCACTGAATTTTCACTGAACTTCACTGAATGTTTTTTTAGAGTTGGAAGGGACCATAGAGATCATCTAGTCCAACTGCCTTGATGAAGCAGGATTGCCCAGAGCATGTTAGAGCATGTTACTAAGGACAGCATCCAGGTGGGGCTTGAAGATCTCCAGAGAAGGGGACTCCTCACCCTCCCTGGGCAGCCTCTGCCAGGGCTCTGACATCCTCACCCAAAACAAGTTCTTCCTCAGATTTGAGTGGAACTTCCCATGTTCCAGCTTGTGCCCGTTGCCCCTCGTCCTCTCACTGGGAATCACTGAAAAGAGCCTGGCTCCATCCTCCTTCAACCCACCTTTTAGATACTTATAAGTATTGATAAGGTC
>BJBW01005148.1:48925-67884 GCA_004320125.1 Scolopax mira
CTTTGATCCCGATCCGTGTGTTCCTGACTCCAGAGCTGGGATCCAGTTCCCATCCATGGCTGAGTCCAGTCTGGGACTCCCCCAGTGCCTGTCGGTGATGGGACTGTCATCCTGGGAGCTTGATACGGTTTGGTATATATTGTATCCATTTCGTTATTTTCTTCTTTTTTATTTTAATATTAATTCTTCATTAAAGTAGTTTAGTTCATTCTAAACTTCTGTATGCCCTTACCTCTTCCTCTCCTCTTGTTTGGGGAGGGGGGGAAGAGCCAACTTCTCTGGTTGCAGTGATTTTGGCTAAAACCACGACAACCTGCCTCTGAGCTGCGTTAGGTGACGTGAAACAGGCATCAAAGATTCCTAACAACAATCAGCCCATTGATTTGCGAAGCAATTCAAGGCACCTCGAGGATGAGGCAACCTTCTATGTGGCAAGAAAACAAAAGACCT
The DNA here is from genome assembly GCA_004320125.1 of Scolopax mira. Lineage (NCBI taxonomy): Eukaryota > Metazoa > Chordata > Aves > Charadriiformes > Scolopacidae > Scolopax > Scolopax mira. Next base: position 49,376 of record BJBW01005148.1, read on the forward strand.
GGCTCTGGTGGATGCTTTCCCAGGGAAGCTAAGATAAAAATACACAGTGTTTGTGTACGAATAGCACTTTATAACCACGCTCACAGACCAGTGCTATCACTCCAAAACTCCAGGACTAAATCTAAAGAGCTTTCCTATGCTAACTTACTCCTCCAAGGGGAACTTAAAACACTACCAAGACTGAGGAATACCTACTTCTGGCCCGTCACACTCCCTTGCTCCTTCCTCACCCTTCCCCTCGTCACCCACACAGTCACTTGGTATTTATTCTCTTCTATTTTATTTGTATTTCCCCTAAGCAGAGTCATTAATCTTCCCCACAGATGCACAGCTCTGACAGCTAGGGTCTTGACACCTCCAGTGCCAGTGAGGGACATTCTCATACTCTTCTCTTTCCCCCTCCCCCTCAGCTTTCTCTTTTTAAAGAAACCCTTCATACCTCCCCAGCCACACGGTTTTGATTAGAAGGTCATGTGAACTGGAGACAAGGGGGCTGTGGGGGAGGAAGGCAATGGAAGAGGATGCAACTCCCACAAGGAACTCCCAAAGTCCCACTGAAAAGGTCAGCATGCTTTTGAGTCATCTGGACTGCTCCCCAACACAAAAAAATATACTCAGCCCAGTGCAGAGATACTTGATAAAGAGTCTAATGAAGTGGAAAGAGTGTTGTAGGGAAAGAATAGTCCTCTCTCATCCTGACATCCCATGATGCTCCATCTAGTTGCTATGGAGACTTAAAAAGAGAAGGGGGTTTTGTTGTCTTGAAGGGCCTTCTCCCTTCCCAGTAACCTTGACCTTTTCCAGGTTTGTATGTTTGTGTGGGTATGTGTATGTATTTATAAAAAAAAAAAAAAAAGAGATAAGGAATTCCATTTCTTCTTATCTGGTCATGGCTCACTGGCTGGCACTGATGCATGTGGGGGGCCGTCAGCTTGTCTCAGCGTGTAGATTTGGAGAGGATAAGAGCAAGAAAATACAGAGGGGAGCAGTTAATTAAGGCTGTTATTGCAAAGGACATTGTTTGCTGAATAATGAATTCCATATGCTTCAGAAACACAAGTGCAATTAAAGGTGTGAGCGATGAAGGGCAGGAGAGGAGCGATGGGTCGTATATTACCATACAAAACGGCCCCACTGGCCCTCCAAAGCTAGGGGTTCAAACAAACAAACAAAAAAACCCCACCCCTGTATCACATCCAGAGATTATTTCTCATAAACAAGGCAGAAGTGTTGCTGCCAGTTCCCACAGGTGAAGAAGGGTTACCAGTAGTTGACAGCCATTAGAGAGGGATGGGAGAGTCATTTAGACAGCTTGAAAGTAGTTTGCTTTACACGATGCCCAAAGCAAGATAAGCCTGGAGCTAAGGAGACAGACTAATGCAGAATAATGCTGCATAGGAGAGGTTCATGTTCATTCCCTTCCAAAGAAGCTATCTATTTTCCATCTTCCATTTCCATTTTTCCCTACAGACAAACTAAGAGAGACACTTGGAGACGGGGCTGGCACTAGGAGCCCACCATTTGCATCCTCCATTGTCCTTCACAATACTTGACCTCCCATCTATGTCCCGCAGAGACATCCTCCACCCTCTCCATCTCCTTGCTCAGGGAGACAGGGAAACCCAGTATTGGAGTTGGTACCTTCAGCTTGGGGCCCCTCCTGGCTCAGAAGCCACTGATGATCCTGCTGCTTGCTTTCCATCTGAGGGTACAACCTTCTGTGGCCCATCGTGTCACGGGACAGACAAACAAGTGAGGAAAGATGATAGGAAAACATGTTATTTTGCGGGATAGAAGCCACAACGCTTGGCATAGAGAATTTGGATATCAAGAGTGGAATCAAGATGTGAACTGTCCCCTCTACAACAGGAGAGAAAAGCCAGCTGATGGACTCCAGCCAAGAACACAACCTCCTCCAGGTGTGAGACTTGGATTTGGATGGGGTTGTAACACAACCCCAGCTTTAACAAACGGAGATAATTCATGTCAGATAAGATGATCAGAATTTGACACTGCTTTACACCTGGTTTGCTCAAGTTGTAGATTAATGAGAACCTGATGCCTAGGACGTCTTTGAACTCCTCTCAATTACCAGCAATAGAAGCGTCCCAGGGTGGGATTTCTAAGTCCTTTAGGGATTTAGCCTCCCTGTCTCAAAGGAGATCTCAGAGAAGGTTTATGGTCACCGCTAATCCTGTGTCTGTGCACTCCCTAAATTAACACAGCAGTGACCCAAGGAATTAATCAAAACGATAAGTAAAAATCCCTGATAAGTAACCCCGGCAGCTGCCTGTTCTCCACCCCTGGACCTGGGATAAGCTTTCCCAGATTCTGACTGACTCTTGACTTACTCTGCTCGCTGGTCCTGACAGCTGGCCACATCACCACTCCAAGTGAGAAGAGAGTAGGGGAAAAAAAAAAAAAAAAACAAAAAATCAAAATCATAAAAAATGTATTGGAAAATATTTCTCTTTTAGCTGAGAGTGCTGTTGATACGATCGCCTTTTCATTTTCTGCAAGAGTATGTGAGCTTCTCCCCGCAACCCATCTCTCAAGCTTATGATCTGAGCAGTCGCCGGGGCTGGTTTGTCCATTCCCAGCCTGCCAAACCATTTTCAATAATAAGATCCATCTCCTTCTGCTCAAGGCTGCATTGTCTTCATATCCGTGGAGATCGGATGTCTGTTCTGCCTTTTATCACTTGGGCTGCACGTGTTTTGATTGTAAACACCCTGATAACACTCTTGTTAGCCCCTCACAAGTGAAATAATAAAGGCTAGATAACATTTCTAGCCGTGATACTTATACTGTCATCCTACACTGAGATAACAAGGAGCAGACAGCCTGCGAGTCCGTCTTACTCCGATAAAGATCTTGTCACCATAGATACAAAAGAGATAAACTTTCTAAAATAATATCCTTGTTCGTGTCACTTTGCTCAGGTTGGGTAATACAGAGCACCGTTCCTCTCCCTACCCCCTCCACGGAGTGCTTTTATGGTTCCTACCATCCCCATCACCTGTAAAACAAGCCCTGCATGTGTGACAAGGTGGGATTTTTCATTCATAGAACCATAAAACCATAGAATTGTCTGGGTTGGGAGGGACCTTTCAGATCGAGTCCAACCATCAACCTAACTCTGACAAAAAACCATCACTAAAACGTATCCCCCAGCACCATGTCAACCCATCTTTTGAACTCCTCCAGGGATGGTGCCTCAACCCCTTCCCTGGGCAGCCCATTCCAAGGCTTAATAACCCTTTCTGTGAAGAAATTCATTCTAATCTCCAATCTGAACCTCCCCTGGTGCAACTTTCCTCTTGTCCCATGGCCTGTTTCTTGGGAGAAGAGACCAACCCCCCTTGGCTACCCCCTCCTTTCAGAGGGTTGGAGAGAGTGAGAAGGTCTCCCCTCAGCCTCCTTTTCTCCAGGCTGAACACCCTCAGCTTCTCTTTCACAAGACTTGTTCTCCAGACCCCTCATCAGCTCCGATGCCCTTCTCTGGACCCGCTCCAGCCCCTCAAATATCTTTTTTGGGCTAAGGGGCCCAAAACTGGACACAGCACTCGAGGTGAAGCCTCACCAGTGCCCAGTACAGGGGACAATCATCTCTCGAGTCCTACTCCCCACGTTGTTCCCGACACAGGCTTGACACAGGCCACACTGTTCCTCACCCAGGCGAGAGGAGCCGACGGACACCATCCCATGGGATGACCTTCTGGGCACATCCAGATTCCTAGCACGTTGCCTGTCAGACTGGAGAATGCACCTAACACTTCTGACCCAAAGAGTCCCAGAAAAAAACCAGGTTATCTCTAAACACGGACCCCCTGGATCTCCCAAAAAGCCCACCCAGCATCAGCATGGTCCATCGCTGCAGCAGGAGGTGGGATGCAGCAGGTGCCAGCCTCCAGAGCCTGTCTTTATCCATGGTAACTACAAGAGATACTTGACATTTGGTGCTGAAGCGTTTCTTAAATGAAAAATGGCTTTGCAATCAAAAGGAATACGTGAGCAGAAAAATCTCCAATTGGCTTTCAAGTTGCCGGGCTTCTAAATTGGAAGCTGAGTGTTTCTCTAATAAAGTAAAACAAAGCACAATAAAATTATAACAGTTGTTCAAGAAATACACCTAGCAATTCAAAACTACTGTAACCCTCGGGAGTCTTTTTGTTTGTTTGTTTCTTTACTTTTAAATGCTTAACAAAGTATCCTGAAGAATAAAAATATCCGAGGGAATTGTTTCTAAATTGACATTTGCTCGAAAATACCAAGGTGAAGGACCTGTTGGTAGTCTCCCATGCTTAGCTGTCTCACTGCAAATGGCAACAGCCAACGCCACATTCAGTGGTGACCAGTCTGTATGGTCTCCCCATCGTGGAAAATATAAGAATTTATTCTCCTCATGGTAAGTATTGACCCTGGCTTTGCTTCGCTGAATATTTACCTCTTGGGTCAATAAATCATCATGTTCATCTCAATAGAAGTCAGTATCTGCTTATTATTATATTAACCTTTACAAGGCAGATAACAGTTGTTTTTCCCCTATAATAAGATATTGCACAAATTGGATAACAAAGAAAGATTTCTTTACGATAGCATCTTTTTTTCCCCCCACCAACATTTTTTGCTCTATTTTGAGGCACGTGAAACCAAGCCGCGTTTCCTACACCACATGGAGCTGCCTTTCTCTGGCAACCTTGGCTTCCAGAGAGCCCATTAAAAGAGCCCCCAGGAGAAGTCCTGGGACATCTGGAAGACACGCCGTGCGGGCTGCCCATCTTCTGGCCAAGGTGTTTAAAACAGCTGCCTCCTCGGGTTCTCGCAAACGTGGGTTGAGCTTTTGTGCAATGCCAGGTGTTAGCACGAGGGGTTAACGAGAGGGGAGGCGAGGGAGCCCCAGCCAAAATTTGGGAAAGGAAACCAGATCGGCGAATTCGTGAGGAAGGCTGGCCGGGCAGATGGAAAGCATGAGGAGGAAGGCAGAAGGAGGGAGAGGGAAAAGAAGTGAATCTTCAGGATGGAGAGAAAAGTGCCGAAGACAGTCTTGACATCCTGGCAACTTCCTCCCTTCAATAAAAATAAACCATTTCCCAGGCTGCCTGTGAGATAGGGCTGCACATATGGCTGGCACGTTTTCCTCCATACTGCCTCAACTGCCACTATCTACCTCCCTGCTTTCTAAAGCAATTTGAGATACAGCTCCTTAGCTATTCAAGTTACAATATAAAATATAATCCTCCTTTACATCTTAAGCTCAAAAGCGCCTTTAAATACAATATACACACTTCTTCACTGCAAGCTAGATTTTAACTGGGCTTCCTTCACAGGGAAGTGCTGCCCACAGATGCTCTCCAGGCTTCCTATAGGGTTGAAACTCAGTCCTGCCCACATTTATCATGAGAATAGAATAGAATAGAACACAGAAAATAGAATATGTTTCATTAACCTGGTACTCTGAGCATATCTGCCCAGTAAGGGGTGGCTTGGAGTGAGACTTGGAGGGGAAAGCTGAAGGGGAGGGGGAAAGTTTCAGCATTATGAAAAAGCCTGAATGAGAAGGACATTGGGACAGAGAGCAGAGCAGATAAGAAACAGCCCGAAATCAGTATAAACCACTACTGGAGTCTGCTGATTGACTGTGGATCCAACTGGAGTCCCAAGCATCCCTCTGTTTATAAAACACTCACTTCCAAAAGCTTCTGAGCTGCTGAACAAAAACAAACTCCAGCCATGATATGTGATAAACAGGAAACAAGCCAGAGTAAACACTGCAGTGGGAACAAAGCCTGGGAGAGCAAATACAGAGCCCCAAGGGACAGATAGCAGGGAAAACACGAGGAAAGCACATTCTCCTGCATGGCATCAACACCAATGGCCAAGGAGGTGTTGGCCTCCACCAAAGGCGGAAGAGCTCCACCAGCTTTTCCAGCAAGGTGGAGAACCAAGATGAGCTTCACAGCATGGCAGCAACCCTCTTTTGAAGGACTCTGGGCTTTTCATCTTCAAAATACAAGAGAATTGCAACACCAGGCACATGGGCTAAATGGCTGGTGCCCACCATAAAATCCAAGTTAATGAGGGCAGATGCTGAAGCCCTGTCAGCAAATGGCAGCTCTAGAGAAAGCCAGCCAAGAAGTAACTGTTCCTTCTCTCCTCTCCAAAGCCTGGCTTTGCAGAAATCCCAGTTCACCCAAGGTACCCAACTTCTCCAGCTGAAGAAACTCTTCCAAAGTCTGTCTAGCTCCCATCAGCAGGGAAAGGATGGGCTACAGCCAACTCAGTTAACCTGAGAACAACTTGTGCATCACCCACAGAGTGGAGACCACCACGTCAAACACCATTAAAAACCACAGCTGGGGAATAGCTGCCACTTCCTTGTGCCTTGCCAGCCTTGTTCCTTGGAAAGATGCTGCTAGATGTACCCAGGGACAGCAAGGATGGCCCCACAGGTGATGGCATCACTTTAACAGCTTTCAGCCCTTTGAAACGAACCCATCCTACCTCCAAAATCCAGAGCTGAACAACTCAGAGGACACCTACGCTCAAGGGCATGGTTCACCCCGATGGTGCTTCACTGCAGAGACAAGGAAGGAGGCTTCCTTCTGTAATGGGGAGGCATTGGCAGAGCAGCACATATTCTGTGGCACAAACACCACACGGGATGATGGGTTTACATCCAGTCCAAAAACTTTTGGCTTTTTTTTTATGTTTTCCACGTGATGGAATTGAAGGTTTTCCTGCTGCGCTCTGAAAAGGGCAAAAACAATAACTTTTGCAATTAACACTTGGCAGAACAAGCTCCTGTCCACGATAAATTAACGGAACCAACTAGGGAGGAGGGAAAAATAATCAGATGCTCTAAGGTAAAATCCTGGCTCTGCCAGTGTATGAGCGGGGGCCATTCTGGAGCACGGCCACTCTGGGACTTCCTGCTGGGTTTGAGGTGGGACAGGCAAAGGCTTCCTCCCAGTGCCCAAGCCTCATCCCAGCCAAGGAAGGGCAGGAAAGTCAAAGGACAATTCTTTTTTAAGCCTGTCATATGAAATTTATTGCCTTGGTCCCACTTCCTTCATGGCAACCACACCCCAATGGGGCCTGTCAAGGCATGGGGTGGTCACAAATTGGTTCCCTCAAGAAAAGAAGCTCTCAGCTGGGATGTGGTGGGGGGACGGCACTGTGTTATAACCTTTCCTCTTTGCTCTGTTTGTTCAAAGGCTTTAAATTGCTTCACATCACATCTCACGACAGTAGGACACAGAAGGTCCCCACCTACTACTGCACCTGGACAACCTGTTCCTTGTGATGGGGACATGGCAGAGCAGCGCCCCTTACTCCATCAAACCCCACTAAACCTTCCTTCAACAGAAAGAACATCGCCAAGGAGGAGCAGGCTTACCTGAGCAAGACTCAGGTAGCCAATTCCACTTACTGAGACTACAGAGACCACCAGAATGGGGACACATGCCATAAAAATTTCTCAAGGCTGAGTTGTCCTCAGCAGGTTATATATACAAGAGCAAAGAGGGCCTGAAATAGCTAGAGTGCTGATTTTTCAGCCCCTACCTAGTCAACACCCTGGTTCTCCATCCAACTGGAGCAGAAAAGTGTATTTCAACTTCAGAAAGATATTTGATCCAACATCCCGTGAAAGATCACTCCGATGCTCCATTCAAACTGGCTTGGACATGAGAGATGTGGTGTGCTTCAGAAAGTGAGTGAGGAACCATAAACCAGGCAAAATGATAAACAGAGACTTGTCAAGATGGGGAGATGTGCCCAGTGGGGTTTGGCAGAGATCACTGTTAAACCCATCTTTCGTCACCTCTTCATTAACAAGCTGGAAAAAAGAAGGAAAGAGCAAATAATAGAACTGGCAGACCACGCTACATTAGGAGGTGTTGCCATCACCAGGGAAGGACAGGAACATAAAACAAATTAGGAGACAGGTTAGAAATCAGGGTAGAAAATAAAGAACAGCAGAGAAAAATGTCTGTCCAGATAGATTTACAGAGGGGATCAAAACCACTCAGGGAACCAGAAATTCTGCTCTCCAAAGGCTTTTGGTATTTCAAATTTGTAGGCGCTGTTAAACAAAACCCAGAACTGTCCCCAGAAGAAAGTGACTGCCCATGGTTCTATTTGTCAGACAATTATTAACTATTTGCTGGCTTTTTTTTTCTGCCTGGAAATGAAACTCGGATAGTCAGAAGCTCATAAACACCGTAGACAATGGAGATCTGAAGATCTGTCCCCATAGACACCCCTGTAGTTACCCCTTGGTGAGTAACAGAATGACATGGGGTTGGGAGGGACCTCTGGAGATCATCTAGTCCAACCCCCTGCCAAAGCACATCCACCCAGAGCAGGTTGCACAGGAACGTGTCCATCACCCTGTAAGAGTTCAGTCCCATTGCTCTGTATCCAAAAAGCCTGGGGATGGGTGGTTGGTCTGGTTCGTAGCCTCAGAGTTCATCCAACTTTCACCTCCTGGACTTTTTGGTGGGTTTTTTTTCCCTTCAGCAGCCCTTTTTCCTTTAACACAAGTTATATAAACACTCAATTCCCAGCACCAGTGCTGTAAGAAAATACTAATTCCTGTAAGAGTGTTTAGCATCCCTCTCCAGCCAGCAGCACAGGAAGCCCAAAGGAGCCAAGAAATGTAATCAAGCACCCAGAAAAATTCTCAAAAATTCTTCAGAAGTCTCTGTAACTGCATGCAAAACAAACCTAACCCCAACCAACCAAACCCTAAACACTGCAGGATCAGGTCAATGAGCATCTGGTTGGAAGTGTTGTTTTTAAAGCCACTCTTAGACCATGACACTGTGGGAAGTGCATTGATAGTTCACTCAGGTATCTCCTGCAACTCCTCTGGATGTGGACACAACAGAAAGAGCAAAACTTGAACACACAGCAGCCAGCAGGAGCAGGAGGGCTGACCAAATATACAGCTTTGGTATTTTAGCATGTATACAGAAACATATATATTTTATTTTTCTTTGAAGTATACATACAGTATTAGATGGATATGGAGATGCTCAGAAATCTTTGAAGATGACATGATGAGCTCTCAGTGTGAAAGATCACTCTACCCAGACATCTTCCTCCTTCTTCCTTGCTTTCTCCTAGTGGATTAGAGAGACAGCACACTGGACTACAAATGAATACCCAGCCAGTGCTGGCCTTCTCCCAAGCCTTAAATTGTTTATAGCCCATTCAATCTCCACTTACAGCCTTGGATCTGCTAATCGAATTGCATCTTCCTTCAGTAGTTGGACATTTTTTTCCTTTTAAACACCATCTTATCTAATCTGCACCATTTGCATTTTGTGAAGTCTATACGCGATACAAGAACCCAGTAAATCAGATTTAATACTCCAAAGAGCTCTTATCTAAAGCTCATCATTTTTTTTCTTCCAGCACATGTATGTGTGCTCAAAGTAGGGATTTATGAAAACTGTTTGGGATCCTGTTTTCTCCTCAAGATTTAGGGGAAAACATATGATGCTAAATTGTGGCCGGGGTGGAGTCTCTGTGTTTCTGCCACCATAACTTCCTCTCCACTTCCCAACCCTTGAGGTGGAGATGCTGCTGCGACCTTTTTCCTCTCTCAGGCAGAAGACTGCCTGGGATAGGCATGGTTTGTGTGGTCACAGGTGGCCAGCTCTCAACAGGAAGATGGACTGTAGCTCAGTCAGGATCTCTAGAATAGGCTGATGGGACACAACAGTGCCATGGTGAGAAAACCAGAAGAGCTCTGCACATCCTCCAGTACAGAATCATACGGGATTGGAAGGGACCTCTGGAGATCATCTAGTCCAACCCTCTGCCAGAGCAGGGCCACCTAGAGCAGGTTGCAAAGGAACGTGTACAAGTGGGTTTGGAATGTCTCCAGAGATGGAGACTCCACCAACTCTCTGGGCAGCCTCTTCTAGGGCTCTGCCACCCTCACAGGAAAGAAGTTCCTCCTCATGTTGAGGTGAAACTTCTTACATTCAAGTTTGTGCCCATTTTCTCTTGTCCTGTACCTGAACAGCATAGGTACCAAAGGAACAGCAAGTGGCATGATGGACCTCTTAGGAGTACTTTGCTGCTCCTCAGTTCTCACTTGGCTTCTGCTGTGCTCATCCACTTTGATTTCTAAAGAGGCCAAAGACTGACACACTGTCCTTTAGGTCACTGGAAAGGAGGGAACCTTGCAGGCTGCTGCAGGTCACTGCAGAAAAATAAATATTTTTCTCCTTTTAATGCTTATTCACGCATCCCTTTTCTCCCTGTGCAATTCCTGACCACAAACCTTGGATTTTAATTGCAAGATTGAAGATCCCATTAAAAAAAGAATTTCTGAGAGACTTATTAACCGAAGGTTTTAGGAGGGAACCATGAACCTACTTGCAAAGACCCACCACACAGACCCTTTTAACATGGCGTATCAAACTGGGCACTCATTTGCTCTCATTCTCCAGAAAGTCCTTCCTCCATCTTGCAATTTCTGTTTGAATTTGATCTCTGGTTTCCCTACATTGTCCCTACTGGTGCACCTACTCTGTAGGTGAAGTCTGCCCATTGTTCTCCAGCCCTCCTCTTAACCCTGGTGGAAAGCAGTTGTGTCACCTCAGGTCCCTCTGCCAGCCCATTTCCCACATCAACCATGAGATAGAGGATTCAGAGGTGTTTTGTCCAACACTCACACAGGAGTCTTTGAAAGAATCACCCAAAATCTTATCAAAATTTCTGCTTCCTGATCCGGGCATGACTAGACCAGACCCAACTTTTGATCTAGACCTCATCCTGCAGGGTTTGAATTAGGAGTAGGGCTTCTAACCCTGCCTGCCATGTATCTCTGGATGATTAGCAAATTAGAGACAGGATGAGGCCAAAACACAGATCTGGATCTGCTTCATGCTCTTTTACCCAAATCAACAAACACAGGAAGGGGAAAAATCCCATGGACATGACTTACCCATGGACTCACATTCACTCCTCCTCTACTGAACGTTAAAATAATGACATCCCAAAGACAGCACAACGTTCTCCTGACGGACCAGCTGAGTTCCAGGATGGTGATGGCCATCTGTCCTTTTTCTCTTGGGAGAGATGATTCTGAGCTTCCATTGAAGCAGATTACAATAGACTTGGAGCCAACAGGCTTTGCAATAATTCCCTTTTTCTTTCTGCTTGCGTTTGGTCACTGAGTCTTGTTTCTCTCCACAGGGGACCCTGCTCACTAAACCTGCTGGCTTATTTAAAGCTCAGTAGCCTCAGCCCACTCCCATTTTGCCACTTGAGACCAAAAAGCTGGAGTCCCCGAGTCATTAAAAGCAAGATGCAATTAGCGCCAACACTGACTGGCTCACTCCCTCCTATTCCGTGCCCGTGTCTGAAGCTCCTTCCTTTGTGAGCTCTAATGCGTGTTTAATGTGCAACTTAATTATTTGATTACAATGGCATAATTATGTAATTGTAATGTATTGTGCAAGTTGGCTGGAAGGAGACGGGAGACATTTGCGGAGTGATGTGGGATAAACAGAATAACAACATCAAGGAAAGAGAATAAATCTAATGAGATGATAATTTGGAGGAACAGTTAAGAAAATGGGCACTTTGGAAAATGAAAAGTAGCTGGGCTTTTTTTTTTTTTTTTAAATCTTTTTTAATTAATTTATTCGTCCCTCCCGCCCCTCTGTGTTCAGGGAGAAGTTTCCTTCCCATTGCCAAAGAGGGAGCGAGCGCAACTGTGCTTAGAAGAGCAGAGCTGGGAGGGATGTCCTCTCCCTGCCCCACTCCTCCCACCAGTAGGATGACTGAAAAGATGTGCCCAAATTGTCCTGAGCTGGCCAGAACCACGTGCCAGCCAACAGAGCTGAGGAACCTCCCACCCACCAGGGAACGATGAGAAGATACGGAGGGATCATGGCAATTTATGGAAATGCAGAAACTCAAGTCCCTGGACTCGCCCTCTGGGCCCCATCGACGTGTCAGATTTGCTCTGTGGTATCTCAGCTTTGGATCAGAATGCTCACACCCATGGATTTAACCCAAAAAGGAGGGGGAAATACGCTCAAGGTAAGCAACGGGCACAGGGAAGCTCATTGCAAGAATTGCAAACCACATCTCAACACCTATAAATACTTCAAGGGTGGGTGTCAGGAGGATGGGGACAGGCTTTTTTCAGTGGTGCCCAGGGACAGGACAAGAGGTAACAGACACAAACTTGAATGTAAGAAGTTCCACCTCAACATGAGGAGGAACTTCTGTGAGGGTGGCAGAGCCCTGGAAGAGGCTGCCCAGAGAGGTGGTGGAGTCTCCTTCTCTCGAGACATCCAAGCCCCACCTGGACATGTTCCTGTGGGACCTGCTCTAGGTGGCCCTGCTCTGGTAGGGGGTTGGACTAGATGATCTCAAGAGGTCCCATTCAAGCCCATATCATGCTGTGATTCTGTGATCTCAGGGACAGATTTTGAGTCCAGCTTTGTAAGCTCTCTGGTTCCTCCTTCAAGAGACTCTAATGACTCCCTTTCTCCCAGCAGCAAGCACATTCTCAAGGAGACCACATCAAGAAATAAGACAACCAGTTCAGCCTACTTACTCAACTTCTGCTGAGGTACAGCCCACCTGCAACCTTCCAGGTTTCTGTGGGAGACACAAGCCCAGGGAAGGTGTTTTTAGGGAGACCTCTGAACCCATTTCTCATCACTAATTAATTGACAGCTGGCAGGAAGCTAATACCAATAAAGCTTTGCATAGCGAGGGTTCCTCCATGCAGAGCTCAGCTGACACAAGCCAAGGCCAGAGAAGAGAGATGTTGTAGCTATGACTCCTGGCAACTGCACACACACACACACACACACATTCAGATTGTTCTACAGGTGACACACCGATATACCACCAGGCTTACAATCATGGCTGTTTCAGCCAAGTCTTTATTTCACAGACTCCATTTGCCAAAAAACTGTGTCACTGACTCCTGCGTAAGCCCTGATTTCAGCCCAGTGGCTCTAACTCTCCCTGGGTTCTCTTGGCATGTTTACATCAGGGCTAACTACATCCTATATACAATTACAAGCTTCACTCCCCAGTTTGCCTGTGTAAAGAGCTACAGGATCTACTGGGAGGAAAAAAAATCCAGTTTCCCCCAGAAACACACATTTTGGAACAAGCCTCCTTTCTGAATCAAACACCACAACCCCCCAAAACCCTGCCATCTCCTAACTTGCAGTGAGATGATAAAATATTTTCCACCAAAATAACAAGTCGGCCCTCTGAGACAATACCAATACTTCAGGATAAAAATGTTTGCTTGGTGGAGTTTACTTTTTAAAGAATGTCATCTGAAGCCAGAGTAAAAACATTTATGTTTTAAAATTGGGGGGGGGGGGGGGGGGGGGAAGAAAAAAAAGAATNNGGGGGGGGGAGGGGGGAAGAAAGAAATGATTTGTACGTACTCTCAGCTTCCAAAAAAATAGAAAAAAAAGAAAACAAAAAAAGAGCATAAGAGCATTTAATGGAATTCTAACAAAGCAGATTTGGCATCCCCCACACATTCCATTGTATTAGTTTAAAATAAAAATGACAAGAAAACTTTCTGGGCTGAAGATTTCTTGCTGTTTGGCTGACTACAAGGTAAAAGACTCCAGACTGGGAAGCCCCATCAAGGATTTCCAGAGCTTCCCTCTCAAAAGCGATCAGGGCTATGGCCTTTAAAATCTACCACTGGGTTCTCTGCCTTTCCAGAAGTATTCATTTTAAAAAATGGCCAAAACAAAAAAAAAAAAAGAGAGGTCTTCTCCTGCAGATCTGGGCAGCTGCTGGGCCCCCAGCAGCATCCATCACCCGATATGTGAGGTCTAAAATTCCTCTCCTTGCACCAGAGTATTTGTATGCATTTCTAAGCATTTGAGAATGATTATCTCGTGCAAAGGCTTGTCTAACTCTTCAGGGAGGTCACACCGACGTGTTACATATTCAACAGACGTGCAATAAACACGATTTAGCACCATCTACTCACCTCCAAATACTCCGGGTTCTTTGCTCGCAGGAAAGAAAAACAAAACAAAATTTTAATAATGCATCAGCGATGGTTTCGATTGTTATTAGATTCGCAGATTCCCCCAGGGTGGTGTGACATTTATTGCACACACACACACACACCCCCCACCCTCCCCAAGCAAGCGTGATGGACAGATGGATGGGGAAGAGAAGAGCATGCTCCACAGGGGAGAAGGCTGAGGGTGACCTCCTGGTGTGGGCTCTGTTTCCATCACATCTCTTCATGTCCTTCATCCCAGCCCAAAAATCAGTATAAAGTATAAAATCAGTATAAAAATCAGTATAAACCTGGCACAGATTTTTGGACCAGGCCTTTATCACAGTAGCCGTGAGCACTGCCAAAGGATCTATGAGGCAAGGGGTGGAGATGCATTCGTTTTAGCTGAAGAGTTCATGGATGTCAAGGCTTCTGAAATTATGGACTCTGATGCCCTGGGAACACGAGCTGAGTAGTTTTTCCCCCCCATCAGGCTGATTGGGCTGGAGCAGATCTTTCAGAAAAAGCATTCAATGTTGTGGAGACTCTGCTGCCTCTCTCAGGAAATGGTCCAAACCATTTGTGGACAATGGTCCACAAAAAAGTTCCTCCAGGTCAATTAACCACAAAGATACCACCTCTGGCTGAGGAAGACTCCATGATACCAAAGCCACAGCTGGAAGAGGACAACGGCAGAAGCAACATTGACCTTTTACCATGTTTCCTCTAACTTTTCCCTAAGTACCTGCTACTGTGCACTGCTTTCTACTGTCAAAGAGGGGACATTGGCTGGATGATGACTCTATGACTCCTTGCTCTTGGGCTCTTGGTTTTGGGTTGGGTTTTCTATTGGTTCTTTGCAGCTTAGACTAATGAGACCTCTGTTCTCTCTCTTCCCACCTCTCTCCTGCTTATGGACCTCAATCCGGCTCTCTTTGCCCACACAAGGCTACGGAATATTAATCTTCTTCAGTTTCTCTAGTAATGAAGAGGTTGCTTCCTGGCCCTGACCAGTGGCATCCCATCCTCTTCTCCCTCCTTCCCCAACTTGGCCTCTCCTCCGCCCAACCCACAGGTGAAAATTTGGAAAAAAACCCCACTCGTTTCTTACAGACAACCAGCTTTTCATGTAAGCATTAAATCTCAATTATATGAGAAGCTATGCAGTGCTGTAATTATAGTCATGAAAAATCATCTCATTAATCAACTTTCTAATCAGCAAATTTCTCGTAATAAGGTGGCAACTGTTATTTTATCGATTAACTCTTAACAAGCCACCCAGATAAATCAATTCTATGTATTTGTGCATACATCCCGTTTTACAAGAAGAAAAATTCCCCCTTTATCAGGGACTTGGCCTGAGGGCAAAAATCAGCTCCTCACCACTTCGTTTTGGCAGTGCTGCTGCTTCCCCCCATTGCTCATTTTTGACCAGAAAGTGGGCTCCTTGCTCTCGGACCCACCACCATCCCAGCTCAGGCTCCACAGAAAGAGCCCATGTCATCTCTCAAAGCCGTGATTTAGGAGGCTGTGTATGCTTCACATCCAAAAAAAGAGCTGCAAAAAAATAAAGGGCGATATAAGACACAGAGGGCTTTGCCTTTTGAGAGGAGATGAAAAGAGCTCGACTCACTTAGTCCAGCAAAACAAAAGCCAAGAAGGGACATGGCTGGGGTCTAGAAATACACGGAGAAGCGGCGGGAGGAAAAAAAAAGGGAAGGAGGAAACAAGGGTGAAAAGGAGCCATTTCAGTCGAAGAACAAATGAGAACAAAGCAGCTGCGAATTAATATAAGCTGGAGTTTAGAAATACATGTTAAGAGGCTCAGACTTTCTAACAGGCTTCCCTTGGGAGTCACTGGGCAAAACCTAAACAAGGTTTTTTGCATCGCTTGAGCCCGCACACGGGAAAGGCCTTATGGTTGGGAGTTTGGGATGGTTAGGCATGAACGTGGGGCTCCGAGGAGCCCGTCCTGCCTTGGGAGAGGGCTTTCTGGGATCCGCAGCCGGGCTAGAGACGAAGCCACTTGATTAATTATTGCCTCTGCTGACTTCTCCCACCTACTGCTCAGTTCGACACCAATTATTCAGGATCGGCTCATAATAACCTATTGAAGAGGTACAGCTTTTCATTTGCATAAGCAGTTTCAGCCAACACAGTCTGCTGAGACAGAAAATATACACTGAATATTTAGCAAGTCTGACGGCATTTTAAAAGCATGTGCTAGCACACAGTTGATGACATCATGTGCTTTTCCTCTTTCCTGAAGACTAATGCGGCACAGAACTCAACCCAAAATTGACTGAAGCAGCATTTAAAGAACAACAACAACAAAAAAACCCAAGCAGAGTGTTTCCAGATGCAACTTCCAGAGAATGCCACAACAAAGTTTAAACAGAACTGAAAAACTGCAAAACCTTTGAGCGGGAATCAAGATTAGAGACAAGTATCTCATTCCTCCTTGGAAAGGTGCAACAAGCTGGTGTGCTAAGGTCCAAATATGGCTTGACCCACAAACCCAGAGCCATAACCCACAGCCTGCTGTTCCAGCCTGGCAAGTGCCTGTGTTGCAGCTTCAGGAGCTTGCCCAGGTTTCGGAGAGACCTGTTCCTTCTTTGCTTTGACTACTGAGTAGCCATGAATGGAGGTTTACATCCCTGTGAGCTTTTTGCTGCTGGGATCTTAGAACAAGAGAACAATGGCTTCAAGCTGCAACAGGGTAGGTTCAGACTGGACATTAGGAAACAATTCTTCACAGCAAGAGTGGTCAGAGACTAGAACAGGCTGCCCAGGGAGGTGGTTGTGTCACCATCCTGAATGTGTTCAAGAGTCGTTTAGATGTGGTGCTCGGGGATATGGTGTAGGGAAGAACTTTGTAGAGTAGGGTTGAGGTTGGACTCGATGATCCCAAGGGTCTTTTCCAACCTGAACGATTTTATGATGCTATGACCTCTCCTCCAACAAAAAAGCTAAATATCCCTGCAGCTGGGGTGCACCAGTATCAGCTGATGCTAGAGTCCCCACGTGTCCTGTCCTCCACCCCTGTGCTCTTTTCTTGGCTCTCGTTCCACAAACCCTGCAACTGCTGGAGCAGTCTCTAGCCCATTAAAGGATGCTGGTCCCTTGGAAGAACACCCAGCAGTGCACACCTGGCTCGGCGGGATGTGGAGTTACACAATCACAGAACGATATGGGGTTGGAAGGGACCTCTGGAGATCATCTAGTCCAACCCTCTTCAGCTCTCAAATCTCCCAACCCTCTTGATTCCTTCCATGCATTCAGTGCTGCATGGAAATACTACACATTGCCTCAGCATTAGAATCAAAGTTTCTACAATGTTCCCAGAAGGCATCACAAGGTTGCTCAGAGAAGCTGTGGATGCTTTATCCCTGGAGGTGTTCAAGGCCAGTTTTGACACAGACTTGAGCAACCTGGCCTATGGGAAGTGTCCCTGCCCAGGGCAAGGGGTTGGAACCAGACGGTCCTCAAGATAGGGTTGACATGGTCCTCAGGAATGTGGTTTAGTGATTTTTATTTCTTACTTTTTTTTTTTTTCCAGAATCAGGTTGATGGTTGGACTAGATGATCTTTCAAAAGTCCCTTCCAACCTTGATGATTCTATGATTCTAAGATCCTTTCCCACCCAAAACATTCTACGATCAGCAGTCACACCTCCAAAACGGAGGCTGCAGCTGCACAAACACCAGTTGCCTTCTGCCACCTGTCTGGCAGACCGGGCCATCCCAGCCCAGTCCTGACATCTTCTCACCTCCCTGTAGGTGCAGTCAGCCCAGGAAAGAGTTTTGCTCCGTGCTGTTTGGGGGAACGCTGGCAGAAGGCACGATTACGTTGAAAAAAGTATCTCCATACTAGTATATTCCCAGGGAAATGGCCACGGGCTCTGATTTTATTTGTAACTGATACTGCGGGGAAAGATTTCCTCTTCAAACACCTGTCACCTTATAGGGAACAAGAACAGGAAATCTACACCTGCCATATCATGGAATCACAGAATTGTCAAGAGTTGGAAGGAACCTCTAGAGATCCCCCAGTCCAACTCCCCTGCCAAAGCAGGGCTGCCCAGAGCACATCACTCAGGAGCATCCAGGTGGGGCTGGAAGGTCTCCAGAGATGGGGACTCCACACCCTCCCTGGGCAGCCTCTGCCAGGGCTCTGCCACCCTCACCCCAAAGAAGTTCTTCCTCAGATTGGAGTGGAACTTCCCATGTTCCAGCTTGTGCCCGTTGCCCCTCATCCTGTCACTGGGAACCACTGGAAAGAGTCCAGCTCCATCCTCCTTCAACCCACCCTTTAGATCCTTGGAAGCATTAATAAGGTCTCCCCTCAGCCTTCTCTTCTCCAGGCTAAAGAGCCCCAGCTCTTTGAGCCTTTCCTCATCAGGGAGATGCTCCAATCCCTCCATCATCTCTGTTGCCCTTCTCTGGACTCTCTCCAGCAGTTCCCTGTCTCTCTTGAACTG
>BJBW01005149.1:0-20620 GCA_004320125.1 Scolopax mira
TGTCGTTCTGGTTGGTCAATTTGGTCAAAACCACGACAGTTATTTACTTGTCTAAACTCGAAGACAAACCTGTATTTAGGCTTGAATTTTCCAGGCTATACATTCCTCCCTTCTTCTGTGCAGACTGCAAGTGCAATACCGATGTCTGGCTTACTTCTACTATCTTTAATGGATTTAAGCAATGCATTGGTGGCCTTTTGGTTCCTCCATGGGAAATTATCTCCGACTTTTTTCCTTTCTTTCCTTTCTTCTTTTTCTTCCCATCCAATAGGAAAATAGAAGAGTCATTATTGGAGATGACAAGTTTTCCTCCTAGAAGGGCTTGCTTTCAATATACACTTTGCATGATGAACAAGCTTCATGCTGCTGGCATCCACATGATTAACTCATGCGTAGACATCATCAAGTGCTCTCATTGCCTTTGCTGAATCAGAACTGCATGCAGTTTTACAACTGAAGCATCAAGTACCCCTGTGAGATATAGTTTTTCCTCCTGATTCTGGGTGCTGCAAATTTATTTGCCCTTCTTTTTGATCCATCATCCCTTCTTCCTAGTTTGAGACCCTCTGCCCTTTCTGCCCTGATCCTGCCAGTCTCTGGCAGTTCTTCCAACCTCCCTGAATTCCTTTGGTTGCAAATGCCTGCAACTTCCCAGATGCTGAGCAGCTAACTTGCCAGACAGGGCTCCCACCACGGCACAGCTTGAAGTATTGGTGGTTCCTGCTGGGGCAGAGAAAGAAGAGGAAAAGCAGGCCTGTACTGTTTAGCAGCCTGCTGGGTGAAGCCTGTTGGTTTGAAAAGGAAAAGAAAAGGAAAGGGATTATAATTCCTTGGTTGTTTGGGTTTTTTTTCGCATTTTTCCCCTGTGCTTTTAAACACTGAAGGTCAAGACTAAATGATGGCATATCCTGCGTGTGTTATCGAGTGCCACCAGGGAAAGGAACACCAGGTGTGAGTCTGCGGATGTTCCATGCGCCCTGCTGGTCCCACTGCTCAACTCTCAGCAGTGCTGGCCTGCCATGGCTAGTTTATGTAATTAATTCCCCCAGCCACCCCAGGCTTCAAATTGCAGTTGGGAACATCAGCCTCATGGTTTGCGTTGTTATGAGTTAACATCTTCTGGTATCTGAGTCACTGCTGATGAATATCCGGATGTTTGGAGCCTCATCCTCTTGCAGACACAAACATTTTCCAGCAACGTTAATGAGCTTCACAACCAGTTGTTGTGAAGACCAACCCAGAGCCAAGCAGTACAAACCAAGCAGGAGCAAAGTAGCATGCTGCTGTAATCCAAACACCCTGATAGCCAAATTGTGACCTGCTGACCATAACAATTCTAGAGTCAAATACTTCAAAAATTACCTGTACCTTTGCCTTATCCTGTGTCAAAATACTAACTTCTAGTCAAACCCAGAAACTTTAAAAGCCCCAAAACTATCCCTATAATAAGTCTGAAAAACACTGACATGAGATAGGACTTTCTACATAGCAAGAATATAAAGTTTCAGTAATTCAGGAGGGGATATATGATGCTAAAATGTTTCAAATCCCCTGAATATGTATTAAAAAAAAAGCTGGCCAGAATCATGATAGATTTTTATGTCTGTGCTCATGCAGACCTACTAGTCTCTACAGTTGCTCTTCTTATAGTAGCAGACACTTAGATCCTGTATGTAAATCATGTTGCAGACTCATTAGTGTTACTGCTGCTTGGTTGCTAGCTGAGACACCAGTTCTGATTTAGGGTATTTTGACACTTAGCAACAAACTAAGCTTTAGTGAGCAGGTGGCTGAGCCAAAATAGTAGCAGAGTTCGCAGTTAGCTGAAATAATAACAAGGAATTGCTGGTCAGAATATGCTTTCTTTCTTGATTTATTAAAACAGGCTAGGAAAAAATCGTTTGTGAAGGATCTACTCCCACGAGACACCTGCTTCAAAACCCAGGTACAGGTATGTTGCTTTGCATGCATGCGAACAGTTCCCACAATAGGAATATCCAACCAGGAGACTCACTCACCTGTGGTCACCAAAGCAATCAACAGTGTGTGTCTTGCCTGTTCAGGAAATCTTTAACAGGTCAGTTCCAGGCTCTCCCAGCAGTCTATGGCTGCTTCTTGCACTTTTAACTCTAAATCCACTCTCCTTTCCAGACCTGCATTACTGTGCTCTCTACGTGAAGAAATGGGAGATGTCTCAGTCTGCAGGATGGTCTCTCCTAGCTCAGGTGAGGCATTGCCCCTTCTCTCAACCTACTGAGGCTGCACTGAAAGGCTAAGGACATTCACCTTTATTTTGAGAGTCCCAGTGATGCCTTGGGTTGAGGACCTCCTCTCACTGTTTTTTGACCTGTCTGTCAGAGTTGACCATCACCTGCCCAACTCCACACACAAAACAACTTTCCAACTAATGAAGACAGCATGAAGCTGTCACTCTGTTGTGCCAAGTCCACAACCTTTAGCTTTCTGAGATGGAAGGAGACCACTGCTGCTGACAGCAAGACTCTCTTGATTTGTCAATGCCAGATTAAGACCAAAGAAAAGCCTGAAAACCTGAGGAGAGCCCAGCTCTCCAGAAAACACATACTTAGTTGTACAATTCAGTCACTCTTTGTTCCTGAGTATGTTTGTGCTCTAATATAGGGACATGAAACCCAGGGCTGAAGGTCAGACAGCCTGAAAATTCATCTTTCATGGTGTGAGGCCACTCTATTTTTTAAGGCATGACCACTTGCTTGCCCAAAGCCCTGTGCTCCTAAGGTGGCTGTCAAGCAGTGGTTGAAAGAACAGCAAGGCTTTTCGGCAAGAAGGCAGGTCCCACACAGGCCTTGAGACTGGAGGAAGGTGTTCAGGAGGTCCAAGCAGCCGGCTGCTCATTGCAGCTCTGTGATTTCATTGTGAGGCCGTGAGCAAGCCTCTTCCAGAGTTCTTGTGTTCTGCAAAATGGGGCTAGAAATAGAAATTTTTCTTATGTGCGAGACTTGCCATCTGTTTGGGAACCTTGCTGGCAGGTTCATCAGCTGAAAGTTAAGTGTTAAAGACTTTGCACAAGAAGGTGTATGTGTGGGGGAGAGGGCAGGTTGGGGTGGCAGCCTTGCAAGGACTCATGCAGCGATCATGCCTGCAGTAGAAGGGACTGGGGGCACAGCCTTTGTAGATACTTCTATGGATATTTCCAGCATGCTGAGTTGGATATGAAGCTCCATGCTCAGGCTTGTAGGCCAGGGAGTGGTAGTTACTTGGTAGCAGACATCCATTTTCTTGATCACTCATTATGGGCATTCAACCTGAACCACTTTAGAGGGACAAAAATTTTTCGTAAGGCAGAGGAACATTCTCAGGAGAAACAACTTTTCTTGCAGCATTTCAGTTTGAACTTGAAGACATTGCGTCACTTTCAAAAATCCTGACAGTTTACATTTACAGATCATGATGTATAAAGAACTAAGTTTTATTAACATTTCCAGAAGAAATCAATGAAGATATTGCAGAGAATTATGATCCCAATGAGGAAATAGGCTGCAGGAGAAGAAGAATGGTTAATAAGCAAGAAGCTTTTTCCAGAAGAATACCATTGCCATTATTAGGAAAGCATGAGTAAAAGTGATATATATAACTCAGGACATGAGTGAATTGTCTGGCTTAGGGGAGAAGGTAAAGGAGAATTGTTTTCCAAAAAAGTTATTTTTAAGATGTAAGCAGGTCTTTAAAACGCAGGCAAGCATTCTGCATATTACATTCACTAGCACAGGGAATCCAGCAAATGAGTCCTAAACCCCCAAAGGGGTTCATCCCAGATGACAGTTGTCATGCAAGGGGTATTTAAGTGTACCGCTGGGGCTGCGTGGAGAGATTGGATAGGGACCTCTGCGACAATTACACTGCAGAGAGAGAGGAAGAATGATCAACAAAGCCCATGGTATATGCTGGAGTTAATAGAATAATTTTAACCCTGCAGTAAGTGGTCAGATCCTAGTACTGCTTCTATAAGTACCTAGCCTAACCATTGCCATGTGTTAAATTAGATTATTTCTTAGCAGTAGCTTTTGAATAGCCCTTTATACATTCAATAAGAGACATAAAAAAACCCCCGTAAGCTGCTTTCTTACAAACCTGAGACATTCTAAAGGGCCAGGGCTCAACTCCATTACCATCTGAGTGCTTTGAAGAGTCTGAAGTTGAACATGCATGTATGTGTGTATAATGCATGTGTGTGGAAACCCTGAGGGCATTTTGGTAGATGGCATCCAAATGTTTAGTCAGAATGAATGCAGGGAAACAGTTTTGGAAATGGACAGATGGCAGGTAAGAAGCACTGACCCGGGGGCTTCTGGTGCTCCTGCCCTCACATCTCAGTGCCTGATTTCTGAGCTGTCTGGGAACTCAATAAGGTATTCAAGGCTACTGAGTCAAAAAGAGCCAGGCTCAGAGCCCAAAGGTATTACAAATCTTCCTGTCAAACCTCCAGGGGACTAGGCTAACATTCAAGGTACAGGATATATAATGTATTTTACCACAAAGTTAATTCATTTTAATGTCAACAGTCTCTATATGTGTTAACATTTCAAAAATCAGTAAGTCAGTTTAAAGGGAAAACAATTGGTAATGCTTTAGAATCAATATCAGATGAAGTGATTGACTCAAAGACAGTAGAAAACCATCAAGGCTGTCGCAATAGAATGAAAGAAGCTTTTATGGAAATATAACTGTGGCTAATTTTGAATGAAAGACATCAAACCATCACTGAATGTTCTTCTAGGTACCAAAAAAAATTGCATTACTGTGTTGCTCCATATCACTCTGAGCCCCTCTGGACCAGCCTTCAGTACAGTGAGACACTTAAGAAGACTTACTTACAAATGCATTGAAGAAGGAAACAGGTGAAGAGTGTTTCCAAGGCTAATGCAGTAGTAAAAAGCTTGATCTTTGATGAAAAAGATAACCTAGTTGGATTATGGATATGTTGTTTCACTGTGTTTTTCACAAAGCAATGCTCAATTGATGCACTTCTCAAGAGAAATTTCGGAGTCAAAGATGACACAGCCATGTCAAGCTCAGTGTTTGCACCAGTATCAAATTAAATTTAATCAAAGACTCAGGACACAAACATCCAATCTGGGCTAATTAAAAGTAGAACACTCTGTTGCAATTGAATACTACCTCTTAGTCAATAAAGAGCACAAAGCCAAATCAAGACCTGATATAAGCTAGTCCAACTCTGACAACACCTGCTTTTGGTATTACTTCTACCTGTCTTTACAACGCAACAAAACATAGTTAATATTGATTCTTTTAAAAGCTGGCACATTATCAATGCTCTTGTATGCATTCTGGTAAGATGCATCTCTTCCTGAGAGGAGCCATGTGCTTTCACTGAAGGCAGCTGGAACCAAGAACTTGTTACTCATTACTTTTCAAAAACAGCCTAGTACCTCTCTGCAAATCAACCCTCACCAAAAGTAACCATCTGGGGCATTTGTTGCTGTAGATGTTACATACAGGATAACTTTAACTCCTCTATATCCCTCTACATTATATACAGAATTTATAATAATCTAGTGTAATAATACCACATTTCTATTTATTTTCTTTTCAATCTACCACCCACATAAGTCTTTGAGGAAAAAATACAGTTTTTCTTTTGAAGATAAGAAAGAATTAGCCCATGCTTTGAAAGTTTTTTTATGTCCTTATTGTTTCTCCCAATTTATTTTCCCCTGCAAGTGTGAAGTTTTTTATAAAAGAACAGCACTGGTCCTTGTCTCTAGGCAGTGCTTGCAGGCAGTATGAACCTTTCCCAGATGTAAAACCAGAATACAAAATAGAGAACTGACTTGCACAAAGATGTCAAAAAAATCAGCTGCGGAGCTAGTTTATCCTGAATCATCTTCCAGCTCAGTTGGCTTGGCCTCGTTGCCTCCCTTGGTAAATGATTTATCAGCAGAAAGGCTTCCCCCTTTCCCTGGCTTCAGCAATGGGTTCAGTTCTTTCCTACAACACAGGACTATGGTCCCAGTTTGGATTCTGTGATTTTATTACGATTAACTCCCTTGATTTTCCTGTGAATTTTTGGAAATCCCCTAAAGTCAGTGACAACAAGAGAAACAACAGCCACACTTTAAAAGAAAGTAACTTACCACTTTTTCTTTGTGTTATTGTTTAGTTGTTTTACCTTTTTTAATTGTTAAGCTTTTTTTGGTGTGCACAAGGAAAACTAGTGCTGCTCCTGGAGCTGACTTCATTGCCCCATGTTTTTTTTTTTGCTAGGAGCCTTGTAAGGTGGATTGCGAGAGTGAATCAGGCATCAACAATACACCTCAGAATTCATGAAGCAGAAGAAATAAAAACAGGAAAGGAAAACTACTGTTGTCTTGTAGTTTATTTGGTGATCTCACATATTTCTTATTTTCAAGGGACAGAGAGGGAAGTGCAAAGTCAAATCTCTCTCTCTCGTCTCACCGATCACTGTGATGAGTTTTAATGGCCAAGTAACAGGGATATGAATGAATTTCTGATCTCTGCTGCTACAGACACTTGACAGACAAACCTCAGTTACTTCCCGGCCACATCAACCATTAGGGCCAGACTTCAACTCTATCACCCTGGGTTTGTGTGTTGCAGCCCAGACCCATGCTGGTAGGCTCACTGCAGGGCCGAAGGACTGACAGCCTCTGTCTGTCACATGTGCTCATTCAAATTGTCCAAGTTCAGCAGCCTTGGTGCTGGTGACTTTCCCTAGGGAAGATTGCCAGACTGGGATTTGCCTGAAAGCCTTGATCCTACTGGAAGATAAAAGTGTTTAACCAGCCGGATACTTAACACTGTTTAATCATTAAAAAAAAAAAAAAGTTATTAGAACTGGACAATGAAGTCCTTGTAAAGTTATTTATTGCATCATTTCAGCCACTATTGTCCTTCTGAAAGCAGTGTGGGATACTCCCATTCTCAAGCTGCTAGTGCAGCAGATCTACCCCAAACACGCGTCACCACAGATGTTAAGGGCTAAAAAGGGGGATCCCATCACCCATGTGATGTCCACAGATACCCTGCACCTCGGCAAGGAATTTTGCCTTCTGTCCTTCAGGTCTATGACAGCCCCTCCTTTAGGTTTTTGTGGGTACTGCAACATGTCTGAAGTTTCTGTCCTAAATTCCTTAAGGCCAAGGAAGGAAGTGCTGGGGAAAGTGGTCAAGGAGCACCACAAGCCCCAGCTTGCCCTGCTTTTCCTCCCCCCCATTCAAGTGCTTCTCAGAAAGCAGTTACTCTTTCTTCACAGTCTTTCTGTTGTACATCATAACTGCATTTCCCCAATAAGCCCTGTAACACAGAATGATGAGATGCCCAAAAGCTAACTGGAAAATCAGGATGCTCAATTAACAGCTGATTTTTGAGAGGAGTTAGACTTCCTGATGCATTTTATGGATTCAGTGTGTGACCCTCATTAACTTCTCTTGCAGCATTGAGTACATTACCTCTGCATAGAGGAGCCGTGTGCCTGCAATCCATCATCCAGAGCTGCAAACACCTAATTGCTCATCCCAGACAGACCCACCAGCCTGCCACCAGAAGAGTACAGTGCCATTGAAGGCATACACAGCCTAAGCAGTCATGACTCTTATCTCGTTCTTCTGCTAATCCCTTCCCTTATCCCCAACATTTCTCCCCACTCCTGCAGGAGATGAGACTGAGATCCAGGTGACAAAAGTTATGCTCACCTCGCAGTCCTCCTTTCTGGCTCAGAACCACTCATCCTGGCCAAGGAAGGGACTATTCCTGCAGAAAAAAAACCCATGTGTAATTTGTATGTACAACGGTGATGACTGCCCTGCAAAAGGGCTGACTTGGGATCATTTGTGCACTCCCGTGTCCAAGCCCTTGACTATGTGACCTGTTAATGTTTTATATGTAGACCCAGTGAGAGAAGGGGAAGGCAAGTACCTAGGATGGGCAAACTCCCCAGACTCTCTTTACATGCTTGGACCTGCCATGTCAGAGCTGCCAACCATGTACAAAACAGACAGAATCCTGGGGAGCACAGCTGCTAAAATCTTGGCAAGTTTGCAGCTTTAGCCTGCAGCTAAATGGGCATCATGCAGCTCACCAGCACTATTATTCTAGCCCATGGTTTCTTCCTAAGTGCCTTTTTTATAGGGACAAGTTTTCTGCAAGAGACCAATAGGCTGAACAAATTGTAGTGTCTGAAAGCCTCCTTAAATACAACGTTTTTCAAGGACTTTCAGTTCTGTCACTAAAATCATGTGAAGTACTTGTGAAGCAGTGGAGAGGACATGAAGCTTTTGGGTGATGTAGGAAGAGGGGCCACCTAGTACCAGCCCTCTGGCACTGCAAGATGTGTCGCCTTCCCAGCTTGGCCACCACTGCTCTAAGTTGCTATGAGCATGTTCAGGGAGAATATTTTTCCTATGACTTGCAGTCCAGCTTGGAAATATACTGTTAACTGTGCTTCTGCTAAGTGTTCGTATCATCAGGCCCTTTGGGACAGCAGGAGATACACAGATATGAACATCATTGCAGAGAGAAGTGCCACCAAACCAGATAAGAGAAATGCAACACTTTTTCCTCCCCACACTCAATTTTATTTTCTATGAGGTCTTAGTTCATTCTTTCTTCAAATAGCATTAAATGCCATTTTTCATAATTGCACAATTGTTCAAGATCAGATCAAGCAGTACCCTATTTGACAAATACACCCATTGAGTAAATTGCATTGCAGTGGCATCTCAATTAGCAGGTACACGGTGAAGTCTCATCAGTTTCTTTGACACAATGGCAAAACCAGATCAGAGGCATATAATCCAGGGGGAAAAAAAAAACCCAAACAGAAAAAGAAATTATACAGTCTGTTACAGGAGTTCCTAAACACAGGCCTGCTTAGAATCATGAAAAGTAGCTAAAGAAAAATTATGTAAAATTATTGTTGTCAAGAAAAGGCATTCACATAAACAAAAGAAGTAAAATTAATCCCACTTTCTTTTCAATCCGACTGTCCTGGATAGTGTAGATACTGCTATATGTGCTTCTCATTAACTGTATAATGCTGCATTTGCCCTGAAAAGCTAGAGAGGCCTCTCTTGGTAGTTTTCTCTTAGAGGACACGTGATACCCATTCTGTGTTCAATACAGAAGATGTGATAGAACAAATTCATGCTGCTTTAACATGCCAAAATACTCAAGCTATTGGTAATGGTATCTGGCCAAAAGCTTGCAGCTGATCTGCTTAAAAGCAAAGCAAGCCAATTCCATGGCTTTTGCTACTCTGCTGTAATATTGTCACTGTTATGGCATTGGTTCTGCACAAAGTATGAGAAACCAGAAATAAAATAAAAGCATTCACCTTAATACAATTTCTCCCCATGCAAGAGAGAAAATTGTTCTAAAAGGATTTGCATTTGATTTAGGGTGGCCAGAAGCTGCATATTTTGAAATGGGTGAAATAAGATTTCTGCATTTGTCCCAAACTTTGCATGGCTGGCATCTTAGGAGCCAGAGTTGGGACTTCCCAAAGCATAGCTCACTTCTGGCTGCAAGGAATCCAAATCAGCCCTTCCCAGGGCAGAAAAATATCTCTGTAGAGGAGTCTGGGCAACTCCAATGACTGTGGAATCATTGAAGCCAATTCCTGCACAGATCTCCAGAAATATGAATCCAATAAATTCCTAATATCAGAGGCTTTGTCCTTGCCTAGTACCTCTCCTTAGAGGGGAGTTCCAGCTCTGACCAAGAAGACTAATGATAATGCCAAGGTAGATAACTTCCTAGGTATTTCCACTATACCTGAGGGAAAGACAGAATTTCTTGTTCCAAATTTCCAGTCCAAACACATAATGTCATCTGTATAAAGCACTTATTACAACACTTTGAAGAAAGGAGGGAATGATGGGGCAGAAGGCAATAGAGATGTTCTTGCTACACAAAAAAGGGTGTGAGCCAGAAAGTCCCTTTCCTGCTCTGGGAAGAAGTGACATAAAGAAACCAAGACTCACTTGGAGACAGGCATTACAGACGGCAGAAAGAAAACTGCATAACCACTTTGCCTGCTTATAACATGCTTTCCATGTTATTCTTGATACAGCCACTTCTGCCCTTTTCCCCCATTATTGTCTATAGTTGTCTTATTTTTTTCTTGGGAAATCAATATCTAATCGTTAAAAATCACATGCAGGGATTTTCAGCATTCTGTGCCCTATGGGATGCAACAGCCAAACTGCTGAACATAAGAAACTTACATGTCCACAACAAGCCTACAACACAAAGTATTTTCTTAGGACTTTAAAAAACAACCAGTCATGGAGGAATCTGGTTAGGACTATGGGTTAGCATATGGTGACAACCAGAAATTTATTACTGATAGAAAGGCAGTGAGAAAGATCTTTGCCTTCTACAAAGCATTGAGATCATGCTTCTTTAAGAATTTGTAATACATTTCAAGTAGTGTGAGGCTGTGTAGGTAGGTGCACTATCAGTCAGGACCCCCCCAGCATAGGGTGTGTGATACTGGAGTGGCCTCACAGTCACACTGAAGAGGCAGACTGGGGATGGAGTGAGCTGTGAAAAACATGATGGGGTATTTCTGTCTGCACCAGTACAGAGCTGAAGTATAGCAAAGATGAGTGCAAGTGTCTTTGCCTGGTCCATTAGCTCAGTGGGGTTTTAGAAGTCCAGTTAGCAAAAAGCTGAGCAAACCAAATGTTTTTTCCTAGAAAAACAGATGTCTTTCAAGAACAACCTCACGTTACACAGCTTCACTAGAAATACAGCAATAAGACACTTAATATTTATTCTACTTTCTTATATTCATGACCACCTACAGTCTGAAGTCTGCTTAGTTTTCCCTTTCCTCTAAATGATGGCTTTTCCATTTGCCTAACCTCACACCTTCAGTTGTAACCACAGTTGGATGCAAGTTAATTTGCAGTTTGATAATGGCGCTTCCCCAATGCTAAGTGTTTCTGAACACAAAAGCATTTTTTTCTTGAGCACCAGCAACACTGATGAGGCCAACAGAGTTTTGGGAATAGGTTTTATTAGTTAAAAAGCTCTTCCAGAGCTAGCTGATTGGAGCACAAATATAGTTTTATAATGCAAAAACTGTGGCTACCTTACTCAACCAGTTGAAAGGCAGAAAATAATTCACTGACATGTTGCGGTGGGGTTTGTAATGGCTGTGTGCAAAGCTTATCTTAGTACATTAAAATGTGTTCCTGTGAACTAAACTGTTTAGGCAGCAGAGGCTTTGGAACATCAACTTTATAACAGTCCCTAAATTAGCTCAAGTTGTTTGCTTTATAAAGGACAACAAACCCAACAAACTTTTAAGCAAACATCAGGGTAAACTTTTACAGCTGCAAAGGGGTTTTGGAGCCAGTGTACATCAATAGTCATGTACATTGCATTTGCTTAAAAGGAGGCAAGTTCCCAAAATACGCATCTTGGTACAATCACAAGCACAGATACAGCTAGATTAGTGTAAAGATACTTTCAATGATCAAATTGAGGACACAGGAATTCCTGCTGGTAAGAACCCAGACCTGCAGGACACTAGGAATTCTTTTTCTTGAAGTTGATCTATTAAGAGTTCACACCATTACTTCTGAAGGTGGGTTTTAACTATTGCTTACAGTGTATTTGTACCTTCCATAGCAGTGAGCAGTAGCAGCATGAGTACTTTTGTACCAGTACACCTATACAGGGAAATATAAAATACTTTGATGCTCTCAGATTGTGATGCCCAGGCAGGTTTTTACCATGCAGCTGTCACGGATACTGAGCTCTTGACTGTCTCTCACATCTTCTGACCAGGAACATGGTTTTGAAACAACAGTTTACAGTGCTTTGGTTTGCATCAGGGTGATCTTGGAGCACACATTTTTTTCAGCTCAGCTTTGTCTGTGAGAGACAATTGAAGAGTGCACCCAAAGGCTCTTCAAGTGCTTGCAGCCATTCAAACCAGAGAAGGGCAAGTCCAACATGAACTCTCCAAAACATAATGTAGCTGTTGGGTACTTGACACCAACTGCTTCACTCTACAGATATGCTCTTATTCAACTTACTAATGCAAATATATCTGAAAAATGCTAAAATTGAGTTACAGCTCACTAATTTTATCCCTTACTCCATGAGGTTGTAACTGTTTAGTTGTCTAAAGTTCACAGCAGTATTTCAATATTATTCTGCAGGCTATTTTCAAGCAGAAGATTTTTGTAATTGGATAAAACAGCCCGAAGAGCACCTCATAAGTACTGTGATAGAGAGACATTTTACTTTGAAGAACAGAATGTAGATAACATTTAAGTGCATCTCAGGACCCTATAAATCTACGTAGTGATGAAAAATCAGCTCGTTTTCAAATGTTAGTGTTGTACACATTAGTACATTTTTGTAGAAAGCTGCTCCATGGTCTTTTGAAGGGCAGTCACATGAGTGGTTGCATGAGATGGCAGGGCATTTCATGAAACGCTCCACACAAAAGAATATAATGCGTCCAACTTGGACTGTACAGAACTTGCAAAAAGGGCAGGTTTTGAATCTATTAATTTCAGGCACACTTGGGTCCAGGTTTAACCTAATGAACCTGGATTCCAGTAGACCCACATTCTCCCTGCACAGGTAAGCCATTCACTCATTAGTAGTGTCCTTTCAAAAGACAGTTGCTTAAAACAGCTGTCTTGTTTTTAAATGGTACTTAAAATGACATTTTATTGGGAGAAGTTCAGAGGAGAGAAACAAGAATGATCACAGGTATGGAACAGTTTTCACGCTGAAAGTGACTAAGGTAGAACTCCTAAGTCTGAAAAAGAAATTATTTGGAGGAAATACAGAAGTCTATGAAATTTTAGACTGCATGTTGGAGAGGGAAGAAGTTTTCCCCTTACACTTCCAGTACCAGAGATATATGGTGTCAAAGGAGGTCAGTAGGAGAATGAGGCTCAAAGTAAATGTGAGATAGTTCTTCATATCTGTTGGTAGCACACCTGCGGAACTCCTTTTCCAAGCATGTGATAGATACTAGAAGCTAATAAAGTTGCAAAGGCTCACAAAAGAAGAAGCCACCAAAGCTACCAAAGAGAGAGACTACATTACATTTGTGCCCAATAAGGAGGCTAACTATAAACAAATTCCCTGCATCTGCAATGCACTGCTACTACAGTTTTCATGAGACATCTCCTATTTCTCATAATCAAGAGTGTTATGATCCATTCATGTACTCTGTAAATTAAACTTTATTTTATGAACACACTAGGGAAGAAAACAAACCTTCAAACAAGGGTGAAATCCCCTTTGTGCAGACTAGTCTAACTTGTAAATTCACCGATTCATCCCTTAATTCCCGATGTTTCTAACTCACAAGTTCTCCAATTCATAACTCGCAACTCAAGCACCTTATGTGCAAAATAGTTACCTAGTCGACAGCAAAAGCAATCATTCTTCCTCCTCCATCACCTTGTGGGTGTCCCTTCTATCACACCTGGAAGCACAAAAGACTCAGCTGTCTGGCTGCTGTTGTATCTGCTTCCAGTGGGGCTGCCCGTAGCATACATCAGGCCCTTGTGTGAGCTGTGTATGAGCCAAAACATGCTCACTTTGAGTGAGCACTCACAAGGGGTCACTTTTATTTCCAGACAGATAATGGGGAGGCCAGATAAACACATTCATGTTTGGGCTGGGATGCAGGTGACTTAAGGAAAACGCTGAGCCCAGCCTGGACCTCCTCATAGAGCACACTCAGTCATGCAGTTGGTTTAGAGCTGCTGACTGCCTCACAGTGCCCAGGTTTCCAGCACTCAACCCCCCTTCTGACTTTCCCTTCCCCAAGATTTGCCAGCCTGGCAGACAAAGCTTGCTCCTGAGCCTAGCTGCAGCCCTCAGCATAGGCTCACAGAGTCACCTGCAGAAGGGGTGAATCTCTCTGCTGCCAGCCCACATCCAGCTCCAGTGACAGACAGGAGATCTGCCTTCTGACCGCACAACCACCAGTATCTCCTGTTGATTCTGTGCATTTGGCAACACAGCCTTGGGACTTTCTTCTCTTACAGGTTTTTCTTCCCTCTCCCTCAACTTCTCCCCACCAGGACTCTTCACTTTGCATTGCTTTGGCCATATTTTCACAGAATCACGGTCTGGTAGGGGATGAAGGCAACCTTTGGAGATCATCTAGTCCAACTGCCCTGACAAAGCAGGTTCACATAAAGCAGGTTGGACATTTTCCCCTCTTTATCATACAGTCCTTGTTGGTTTTTTTTCAATATTCTATTCAGCCTTTTCAGCTTTGCTTTCAAGCCCTTAGTAAATCCCTCTCACCTACACATCAAAACCTTGTACCTTCTCTCAGGTATTGTCTTCTATTGCAGATGCTACTCCAATGTATATATCATACCCCTACTCAATACCAGCTATCATACCAGCTCCAATATACAAGACAATCCCTCTCCTTCCATCAGCACTCATAGTATGACTTAACTTTCCTCTTTCATAATATGGATATTAATTTTGGTTTAAACAAGCTCAGACACTTTTTCCACACCCTCTTACCTGGCCATCTTCCTCCATTGCACCATCACTCAACTTCAGAAGGTAGCACCAGCAACCTCTATCTCCTTTTCAGGGAAAACAATGACAAACATGAAAGCAACATGCTGAAGAAAGTGCAGTATATAAGTTCCCAGCGGGAGAAAAGGGCAGGGTCTAGGGGTGTCATCCACTTGGCAGGGAATTTATTGATTAGTTGCAGTTCAAACAAATTATCATTAGCAGCACAAGTCATTAGAAAAAGCCAATATTTAGTCACGTTCTCTGATTCTAGTCCACAAATAAGATGCTGCTGTTGCTTGTGAAAGGTCACAGCTTGGTGATCAGCTAGCAGCACAGGCATCAGGGCTTGTCAAGCTTTTTCTATGCTTTCTTTAGGTATAAAGGCAATTAGCTAATGACCTGGTGTCTACAAATGGCTTTGTTTTAGCTTTTGCTTTGCTTTATCCAATTGCAAGGTGAAATGTTTTCTGTTTTATGTAGTCTTTATAACTAATAGTAACAGCAGGTAGTTATTCTATGTGTGTGTGAATTCTAGGTGTGAATGAACTATTTATGACCCCAAAATAAAATGCAGCATAAAGAATCATGAGCATGGGATGACAGGGGTCCTGGCAGTACAGGTGCAGGATGATGTTGAAGGCCTCAGGCTACAAATAGCCTATAAATGGTTAATTACTGGCATCAAAGGGTGCAACCTTAGCAGGTGGGCAAGACAGATTTTAGATGTTAAAAAGGAGAACAAACAATAAGTACACAACCTCACAAATATCACATATAGCAAGTTTGGATCTACTGTGGAGTTGTGAACCAGTGAAGAAAGAACAAGATGTGGAGTGTATTAGTAAGAACATAAAAATGACCTCTGGTGAATCATATGGTAAGAAGGAAGAAATTTTCAGTTTTTCTTATCACAGCAATAAGGAAGAGAAACTCTTCCCACTAATGTCATTCTCCTTGATGGAGGACACTGATGACTTGCTGTTATCCATGCCCTCACCCCAGACTGAAGACATAATAGGGGCAGTGTAGTGGCATATATAAAAGTAGAGAAAGGAGAATATGCTAGAAAGTTTATATGTATCAGTTTTCCCTGATATAATTTAGAGTGTGTCAGTATCATTGAAAGAAAAATACAAGAATATAATTTCACCACCTAATTATCTCAGCTAAAAATAATAATAATTTGATTAAACTACTCTTAATAAGATTAAAAATAGATAGTCTTATATCCTATAAGGATATAAGGTTTGCATATAAATGTGTGTTTCTTTTTGCCCATAACAAGATTTTGAATCTGACAAATTGATGAGAATTGAAGCAACCTGCTCCGTAGCTTGGATGTAATACCGTGGTAACAAATGAGGTGTGCTGTTAGGAGTGCACAGACTTTTGTTTGTACTTGTGTTCTCTGAGCTGCTGGAGATCTGTAGAAGCAGGGGTTTGGTTTTGGACTTTTTTCTCCCCAGGCCATATCTGAGATGTGATGGCTGGGTTGAGGACAAGAAGTTCACCCCACTCAGATTTCAGCTGAAGAGTTTGACTGCCAGCTTTTTTCAGGTTCAAAGATTCTCCAGATCTGGGGTTGCCAATCTGGCCTGATTATTGATTGAATATTTGCTACGTATACATATAGTGCTATCACAGCACTCATTGCTTCTTAGATCAGATTTTACCCATGATTCATGCAGCAGCCCATCCACAGTGTGATGAGCAGCTGAAATCCTAGAGGCCATCCTCATTTTGTCCTTAGATTTTTGTCAGCAACTCTGTATGGAGTGAATGGGCTGGTGATGCCAAGGGCTGTTGACTTCCCTGGCCTCTATGCCCAGCCATCACTTCCCTTATATATATAAGGAGTATATAAAGAGTAAATATACTTCTTTATAAACTATCAATAAAAATACTTCCTGTCTCCTGGTGAACATCATTCAGCTTAACGACTGTTAGTAAAATACCTTGAAATATTTATCTGAGAGAAACACACTTTAGAAGTGGGTTTCATGATGAACATACCAGGCACTTAATGGGCTCTGACATGTTAAACTCATTTCCAGGGGAATCTGGGGATTCTCTTTGCTGGCACTGTGATGTGCTCTGGAAATTGTCACCTTCTCCAATGCATCGGGTAGTCAGTTGTTAGAAAGAAAAACAAAGGCAAGTAGTTAAACTCAACCAGTAAATGCTTGTTTGTGTTTTTTAAAATAAAGATAAGGTTTTCTCCCTAGCACCAAAAAGGCACCTTTATAAGCATGGCCCACAAGCAAATTTTTAAGCAAGATGCTTAAAAGATGCAACAAGTGGTTATAATTCTGCTACACAGAAGTGGTTAGTCAAAATTCAGAACACAAGACACAAGTGCAATCACATGTGCTTTATTTAAAATTCTTATTACACTGTGCTTATAAAAATGGAAAGCAGGTTTATATGAAAGAGCAAAAAATGGATAATTACATTAGATGATGTATGCTCCTGTAGGACTGCTTAATTACTTAACAGAGATTGTCACCTTGCATTTACAACACACTGTTCAGTCCCTTGTACTCCAGAAGACTTATTTGGGAAACTTTGACATTGCAGAATTCCTAATGTGGTCACATAAGCTGTACAAAACAAGCATGTATCCATGCCTGAAGTGAAAGCACTCAAAAGTCTGGAGTTCCTGCAGCACTGAGGGGGTGTGAATCTTTGACTTGTTCTACATCATCAAAAGAATAGCCTGCATTTTTCCTTTCCCCTCCCCAGACTTGCTTCTTTTTAACAGCTGGTTTTGCAGGAGGCAATGTGCAGCAAGAAGAGGATAAGTCATTTCCGTTGCTCTCTCACTAATGAGACTACAAAATGACACAGCCATACACAGCACAGTAAAACCCTAGTGTCTAATGAGCGTGAGGCTTCTTTTAACTTCTTTGGAAGCTCAGCAAGCTCACCTGTGCTGTTAGTATGGGACATGCTCTTACACACCCCGGTCAGTGGAGAGGAGTTGCCGCAGATTGTGACATGTGCAGCTTTGCCTCGTGGAAAAAGATCCCAAGAAGAATTTCAGGAGCGATGAGAAATGAACACACACACACCCCTCCTCCTGCTGCCCTGGTGTGATGAGGTACATGGCTTAGGATGCAGTGGTATGGAAGACTAATGGAAACCACAGATTCAGAGTGGCTTCTGGGACAGAAGGTCCGCAGGGGAAGAGCGATGCTTTGGGAAGATCCACTGCACCTTGCAGAGGAATATGCTGCAAGAAAGGCAGGAACCAGATCCAGCCTGGGGCGTTTCTGACTCTCAGATACATCTTTATTCCTTTTGCAGCTGAGTTTCTGTCCCTGTGTCTTCCTGGGGTCGCTCACGTAAAAGGACATCATTCTGCTTTACCTGTCATTCCCAGGAAACTTCCAGGCATGGTTTAGTCTAGACTCATCCTTCCCAGGTAGCAGCTCCAATGCAGGATATTTGCTAGGTTTGCGAGGCTGGCAGGAGAAGACCTTCATGCTGCCCCCTCTGCTTCTCCTCTCTCTTTCACCCTATTTATCAGCTGGCAGAGCCTGGACTGCTCTGGAGCAGGGAACACCCTCACACACACACACACACAGAGGAAATAGGGCTACAGGGTGGGTTTAGGATAGAAGAAAAGGCAGAAAAGGAGACCACATCATACAAAAGAGATGTGACCAGGAAATGCAAGTTTGGAATGATGAACTCTGAGCAGGGACATGAAAAAAATCTGGATTTTCATGAAGCAGAGGAGAGAAACAGGGTATCAATAGGGCAAGAAGGGCAAGAAATAAAGGAGTGAGTACGTGTGGGTGCCTGCACACATGGAAGAATATATGAAAATGCACAGGGAAACAGGAAGAGGAAACAAGGAGCTGGGAATATTCTGAAGATAACACAACACAAGAGGTACTTTCAGGAAAGCGAGTTCTCCATGAACTGGAAAATTCTAATATCATAGGATAATGCAGTCCCTTTAGCTAGAAATACCTGTTTTTATTGCTGCCTGAATGATCTACTATAAGGTTGTCCAAGAATTTATAACAGTGGGTTCTTTTTTTCTCATTTTCAGTGAAATATCAGGCCTTAATTAAAAATAAAAGTTCAGGCTACTTTGGTGAACGGAGCTTTCCAGATTCCCTTGCAGCACTAATGCAAAAGACCATAAATACAAGTGAACTCTAAGAATAATATGGCCTAGAATTGCCTTTAACCACATGTATCTAAATTTAAATCATTCACTATCCAGGTACTTTTTCAAGTTCTCCCCAGTGTTATCAATTACTTTTTCATAACAAATTTTGTTCACGCCAAGGATGACCAAATTAACAATAAATAAATTTCTACCTCTATTCCTCCCCCCCCTCCCCCCTTGTAGTATTTTGAAGTATAGCTAAATGAGAGATGAAGGCAGCACCTTTGTTCATGGTTTCTGAATCTGGACGTTCAGCTCACCATACACGTGCCTCAAAGCATCACAATTCAGGCTTGCAATCAGTTTTCGTAACCCTGGTCGGTTTGGAATGCATTTTACTTCCCAGATCAAGGTAGAGTTTGCTGGGATTTGTCTGCAGGGAAAAGGAAAGTAACAATATTATGATTAGTCAGCCCGTACTCTCAACCTGACCCACACCTAGAAAAACTTAAAGAGAACAATATAACAGGTCTCAATTTTTTTTTTGTTTCACTCATCCTCGTAAGTGTCCTATAAATTATTCCCTCCATCTTCTATGCCTCGCAGAACTGACTCTGTCAAAGCCTTTTCTAGCCTTTCCTCCAGGCTAATTTTAAATTTCAAAAACGAATTGATTTTTCTCTGCCTCCTGTCACTTCCTCTCACAATCACTTTCAGAATGATCCTCTTTATAACTAAGATTTTTTTCTACTTTGTAATTCCATTTTATTATACCCTATGACCCATTGGTGATTCCTTAAATGGTTAAATAAGTCCTTGTAACAAAGTGTCCAGGGCATTCTTACTCAAACCCAATGCTGCACAGTTGAGATGCTGAACCTGTTTCCAGCTCCTACTCTGTAGCACCTGCCATGGTGGTAACATCAGCAGATCTCCTCACTGGGCACTTCAGATGTCTTTTTCATATCCATATAAATAAGTCAAAGTGTTCTTAGGAGTGCTGCAGTTAGCAGTTACTCTTCTATGTTCTGTATGACTCTTGATAACTCATACTATAAAGAAGCTATATTCTGTGCTGCTCTTGATTTTCAATTTTTGCGACAATTAAGATGTATGGAAAGCCTCGAGTATTGGGTTTTCTGTTTTCTCAGTGCTTTCACTGTGTTCTGCGTGCATATTTTGACAGCTAATAATGTTTGACTGCTTGATTGATTAATTGATTGATTAATTGGGGGATGTCAAATTACAGCTGCTCCAAAGGAATCATGGAGAAGGTGGTGTGGTGGGTAGCTATTTACAAAAATGAATGTTTTTTCCTCAGCATTAAGTGAGAGGACTATGAGTTTAGCCAGTGTTCTCATCTCACATGGCTGGTCTGCAAACAACTGAATAAAGTGAGAGTAAAGCAAGGCTAAACTTTACTGTTTCAAATTCTTGTCTGATAGGATTTGGCTCTCAGATACCATGTCCTATGCCAGGATCAGGTCAGAAATGACTGCCTAGGCTTAGCACAAGTTACCAGAAGACAAGAAACCTTAATTACCTCTAAATGAACTAGCCTGGGATCTTCCCACCTGAATCTTTTTTCAGAGCAAGACTGCCCCTGCTAAAATGAGAGGTATTCTAGCTGCTTAGATGTTGGCCTTGGGTATCTTCACATGGCATTGCATTACATTGCATTTTGCATATACAGTCATAGGTACCTTGGGGCATGTACCCAGTTTTGGAAAAGAAAAAGCAGAGGAAATCATATTTTTGGTGTGAGCATGTGCAGACCATTACCAGCAAGTGTTTTTCTTCTTTTTGTTTTTGTTTTTAATGAGAGATATTCTGTTCCCCTCAGCCAGCGTGCCTGCTCCACTAGATGCCCGCTAAAATGGTAGCATGCTAAAGCAATGACTTCAGTTGCTGCACAAGGTTAAATATCCTTTTAAATTTAATGTTTACGGG
>BJBW01005150.1:471-45771 GCA_004320125.1 Scolopax mira
GTAACTGTAGCCAGAAAATAGATCCTGGACTTCTCCAGAGATGATGGAAGAGAGAAAAGTTCCTGTCATGCATGTTATTGAATGAAAACAAAGACTCACATGATTTTACATGAATGATTTGCCTGTGTATATATGTAACAGAAAGGCACTATCAAGCTAACAGCAAGAAATTGTAAATGAAGAATATCACAAATGTCACAACAGCACTCCTCAGCCTGTGCGCTGCGATTTCTTCTGATCATACTAATTCCCCACCTCTGGGGTCTGGCGTGGAGCAGCAGTGTTGCTTCTAGGTCGGGTACTGGCCTGAGCACGAGGACATGGTAACTGTAGTCTGAGCTCTTCTAATGGGTTGCTGAATTATGAATTTGTGAATTTAGACAAGTTATGCACTCTCCTAGTGCCTCAGTTTCTTTGCCTTTCACAAAGAAATTATGATTCCTGTCTTTTAAATAAAATACCTTAGACATTTAGCTGAGAATATAGCAGAATGATACTATATCATTCTGATACAGCAGAAAGATACTATACCTAGCTGGGAGGAAAATAGAATTCTGTGAATACCCAAGCTTTCCCCCTTCCCACATGCATATATAGAAATATATATATATATTTCTTCAGGCCCACTTTAGTTCAATTGTGATTTTCTTCTGTTTATACTTACAATCATGATTCCTGTATCTCTGCTTCAGCTAGAGTGAATTTTTCACAGAGCCTCTGTAGCCTTTTACGCATACTAACAGGGTGAGTGCCTGTTCATCTGTTGTGTGACTCTGAAGCTATTACAGAGAGAAACAACATCAATGTTCAAAAACAAACGAGCAACTGAGAACTTTAGTGATGTACCTGTCTCTGTGATGTCCTTCATTCGAGGTAAAATGGAGCGGTTGGAAATGCAACTTGGGTCTTTTTGGTGGTGGAGGGATCGGCTGCAGCGCGTGCTCTTTGCTGGCTGTAGCAGGAGTATTTTTGGAAGGGATGAAGGGGTGATTCTCTTGCCTTGCTTTGCACGTCACTGTGATCTCAGTGCTGCCGAATATATGATGCGTCTCAAACTGCAGGTCTGGCTTGCAGCAGCTGCATGATGAATGTAAACTGCTACTAGAAGAAATGAAGGTAACTCCCAAGTAAGGAATAATAGATATTTTTGTCACTGTTTATTGTGGGATTGTACCATAAGAGGTTTCCATGTATCTGAAACTTAAACTATGTCTCAGATAAGCAAACATTTTAGAGATGCTGATCAGAATTTTTCAGTGAAACAGATTTTCATCACAAATTTTGTGAAATCTTTATAAATTCTTTAAAATTCTTTGCAATACAAACTTTCTATAGGAACATGGAGATTTTGCTGAACTTTCACTTATTTTTATGTGGCAGGGTGCAAGTCCTGGTCAGTATCAGAGAGATAAGGCCCATCATGAGATAGCTCTGTGACAAAGTTATTAATCTGAATTATGGGTAAGCCAGCATTCAAATTCCTGTCCCAAGGTGGACATCCTTATGAGAGCTCATCCATATGGCTCTCATATTTAATTTGTTTACCATGGTTTTCAAGAGGTTTTCCTTTCATCATTTTTCTCAGTTTTGCCTGCCTGCTCCTGGCTGGCACCATTCTTTGGATGTTT
Organism: Scolopax mira; assembly: GCA_004320125.1. Taxonomy (NCBI): domain Eukaryota; kingdom Metazoa; phylum Chordata; class Aves; order Charadriiformes; family Scolopacidae; genus Scolopax; species Scolopax mira. Next base: position 2,100 of record BJBW01005150.1, read on the forward strand.
TTGGTTGGGTACCCGGCTAGTAGATGCACTCTCCAGCAGCTTGCAGAAGGATTGGATAAATCTTGGAGTGGGAAGTAGGTAAGGGGTAGCTCAGCATTTAGCTGTATCTGACAACTAGTGAAAACAAGAGCTTTTTATTCTTTTTAGACTGAAGAAATCATAGAGCTTGGCTAATAGACAGATGTCCCCGGGAACATGGGATGGTGTGTATTAGAAGGGAGCTGTTGGGGGCTTCCAGAGATGCTGGAGGCTGCTGGTTGGTGATCATGGCAAGGGTTGGAGTGGAGGTCACTGCTAGCACACAGATAGCTTTGCTGTACGGTTGCCAGGATTGTCCTGATGTGCCTGCTGTATTTTGAACAGGAGCTGCTGCCTACAAGTGAAGCAAAACCATGGTCTCTGGAGGGCATTGAGGGGAACAATGGGGTGGAGGGGACTGTAATGGGTGAAGCCTACTGAGAGAGGCTTAGAAACTCCCACTGCAGGGTGGTCTGTGACAGAATTCCTTACTGGGAAAATTCAGATGGACAGTTAATGTGTTTTACTGTTGCTTAAAGCCTAACAACTCTGCTTCTAATGTCTCCATTGTGACACCATTCCTGCAGTAGCAAAGGAAGCTACAGAGGAAGCAACTATGATCATGTGTTCAGCAAATTAAGAGCAGTGGGATATTTATCTAAAAAGTTCCTTAGTAGAAATGGGAAAGTAAAAAGCAGAAAACCGACATAATTTGCAGATCCTTGTCTGAATTTACATTAAAAACCAGTAACATTAAATCTTGTACAACGGATCTGATCGATTTTGAGATTTTTCTTAAGTGGTAATAAGGAACCTTGTTAAATTTTTAATGACTTAAGGCATACTCCAGTTTTCTGAGGCTTTGCATCTCCCAAGTTTTTATTCACCATTATTAGTCAAGAGTCTGAAAATATTTTGCAAACTTTGATTCAGAAAACATACATCTCTAGTAAATAACTTTGAGAGTGGTTTGTTGGTTTTTTTTAATTCAGACAAGTGAAAAAAGCCAAATTATACACATTCTGAACACATAGGACTGCATTAGCCTGAAGTTATTACAGATTTAGAAATTAAATAATGCACAGGGACAGACAGGAGCAGAGGCTTGTAGGATAGCATTATGGACTTCTTTTGATTGGCTTTTTATTCTATCCAGGTGAAATTAAAAGTAACACTACTTTTGTAAAGTTCTTCTTGTTGTCATTTATTCACAATTGGACTGATTAAACTGCTAACACTGCTGGACTTCTCAGTCTAGTTACAATTTACTGCTCTTCCCTGTTTGGTGAGAGAAAGCTTAGCTGAAAGGCTGCAGCTGTTTGTTTCTCGGCTGCCCATGTAGAGGTGGAGATGCAGAGCTGTCACAGTGATGATTTAGAGTAGTCTGACCCATAATGATCCTCTGAAAATGACAAGATTTGGCTTCAGTTCCTGGCATTCTCACACATAGCAGTACAATTCCATCGTGTTAATTTTGCTTTGAGATGTAGAATTGTATTTAGAGAATTTATTCCAGAGCCTGTATATTCCTTAATCTTGGGGTTACAGACACTGATCATAAAATTTGTCTTTCTTAGGACTTTCCTGACTACATAATCCAATCCCACTTTTCCAGGTTAAATGTTGGCTCTATAAGTAAATAGAAGTTTAATGAAATGAATGTTTTAATTTACTGAACAAGAAGAACCAAAGGGGTCAGAAACAAAATGTTTCACTGCAGAACTTGTTTTTATCATCTATTGCATTTTTGCTGTGATGCTGTCATTACACTCATTTCGGTGTTTTTTTTCTTTTATATGTAGCCAGCCTCATTTCAGAAGACACAAAGCTTTCTTATGCATCTTTAGCTGAAAACACTTTCATAGAGAAATGGACCTGATTAGTGTATTTTCATAGTTTTCTGTAGTAAATGGATTTTGCCTATTTATTGAAAATAATGCTTTTACAGATATATGAAATTAGTTAATTAATCTTCACTAACACTACCACTATCTTCAACTAAATAACTGTCCTGCATTTGTCATTGTTCTACTTTTAAATGTCATAAAGTTATACTTTAGTATAACTGCTACATGTAAAATGCATTTTAAAGAGAAAAGTGTAAATGTTACTTGTTAACTGCCTTTCTTGTTGCCTTATCTAGAAAAAACAAGTTTAATTAGTAGAATGAGGGTGAGATCCACAAATTTACTAATCATAAGTGACAGAGTCCTTTAACAACTCACAGGAAATAATAAAGTTATTTTCTTATGACTATCTTTCATGTCACACCAAAGTCTACTTTATTCATTTATTCTTTTTTTTTGCCAGCTATGTGAGTGCAATTGGCTAGCTGGAATATTATTAAATATAAATATGTAAAAATTATTTTGTATAGCAGGTTCAGGTCCTACCAATATTTTTTTTTAAAAAACCTGCATTAGACAAATTAAAGAACACAATGGTATTATTTTTATTAGATGCAAACCTCACATTCTGACTAGAGTCATCTTCTCTACAGCTTCCTAAATAGGAAGCATCCTTAATCAGAGAATGGTTTTGTAACCTGGGTTGTTCACTTTTCTGTACCTATCAATAAGCAGATGCAGTGTTTTATTTGCATATGATGATTTCAGTATTGCTTCTAAATACACATAGATAGGTTACAGGCAAAAAAGGATCCATATGAATAAACCACCAGTGCTCCTATTCCTACAGATATCAAGGAAATTAAGGGATTGCTCTATTTGAAAGTAGATATGATAAGTGTAAAGAATTGCAAGCAACATTCAGATGTAACATTACACTACACCATATATATGGTAGCTTCTTTTCTATATCGCAAAATGCTGTCAGTTTAATTTTGCATTGCAGCATTTAATGAACTCAGAAAGTCTGTTCCCTATCCTGTCACTCTGTCCCATCATCTCTGCTAAGTTTTTGTTACCGAGTTTATCTTTTCATCCTCTAACAGACATGCATATATATTTCCTGACTTCTAGACTTAGGTGAATATATGCAAAGCATTATTAATGTTCTTAGGTGGGGAGCAATGTTAGCATTTCATGTCATAATATTTATTTTTGTTAAGCATTATGCCAGCTGTTCCATGTTTTATGGAGGTTTAGGCAATGATAACATGCTGTGTCATCTGTACACATGTTGTTGACCTACTTGGTTTGACAGAAACAGAAATTATACTAAACTGGATATCTCCAAAATGGCCCGCCTCATTTCTATTCATCCGAATGATATGATCCAGACTGGTTTTGGCTTGTTTTGTTTATGAGCTGTCCCACATTTCAGAGGCTTTTGCTAAGTATGCTACTTAGCAAAGTAGCTGGGGATTTCAGCTGATTGACCCGTAGAGCTGCTGAGAAAGGCCAGCCAAAAATGAGAAGCATTTTCAAGAGCTTTGTCAATGCTGCCAGGAGAGGTGCCTTGCAATGGCATTCAGATTTCTGATTCACGGGCTGTAAGATATTAATGTAGCCCTTCTGATACAGAACATCTGGATGGAGAAGACCTTGACATCTGCAGAGGTCAGTGCCCTGAAGGACATGATCTTCTGAAAATTTCACCTACTTCTTATCTTCAGTAGTACCCATTTCTGCTTGTGTATCTCTAGGCCAGATCAGGGTGTGCCAAAGTCCGCATCTATTGAGGGAAAAATATGAGTCCTTGGGCCTCTCAGTCTGAGTCTGTGAGCACACTGGTGTCATGGCAGCCAACAAAATCAGATGCACTTTGAATGAAATCATCCAAGAAGCTCAACATATCCTAGAGCTAGGAGAGCCAGAAGTACTGGTATTAGTGTATGGAGTCGTGAGGCCATGACAGCTTTTCTGAGCTCATGGGGAAAGGCTGGCAGAAACTGAGGTTATTTAAGAACTGGTGCCAGAAAAAAAACCTGACTGTCATTTCAACCCTCTGTTCTTATAACTTATAAACTGTCTGTTGCTGCTTTCCCTAAGCTTCAAACACTATTTAATGAAATTAGTTCAAGTTTATTACCCCCATGAGGTTGAATGTCTCCAGACATTGTTTCATTCGTGTGTTTTACCCGTTTTGTGCTGTAATGACTTCTGTTTTCTTTCCTATTACTTCAGTCAAGTTGTGGCTACATCAAACTGGTTTAACACAGCAGTGATTTACGTTTGATGAGGAGACTGCTGGTGCAACTCACAGCTTGAGCACAGCTATTTCTGCAAACTTCTGTTTCTGATTCATCGTTCTTCTCCACTTTTCATTCAGACGTTTATGGATTGAATAATGAGTATGATGGCTTTTAGTTAGATGAGTTTTCAGCAGATTTACGGCAGATATTTTGATAGAGGTGTGGATGTTCTGAGTTGTATCTAATAGCAATTTAATTAATATTTTATTAAAATAAACTTAGTTAATGTTTTGTAGTTGCATGGAGCAGTAACTGTCTAGAAATTTGCGGTCAGGATAGCTTAAAGTTAATTGCAAATTTCCTCTTCCTAGAATAGGACCTTCTTTCTCAGCACCCTGACACAAGGTCAGAAGGATACAAATGCAGTTAAATGCTTATTTTACAAGTGAGAATACAGTGCAGAATTTTAGCCAATTGTGAGGAATAACATTTGATATCTACTGTTGATCAGCTAAGAATGATAAATGAAATTTCAACACACTGAAAGCTTGTGCTGATGCTAAAACAGTGTCTGGGAAAAGTAAAAAAGATTCCAAGATTTTGGGACTTTCAGAAAATGACACAAGTAAGGGTCAGTGTTACAGGCAGACAGTATATTGTTGATGCAGGACTACAGTTTCGGGGAGAGGGTATATTTTCTCTCTCTAAACAGAGGTGCTGGGGTCATATTCATATTTTATCCAGTGTCTGAGCTGGACTGGATCTCCCAAAGCTGCTGAGCCAAGTGACAGCTATGCTGCTGGCTGCCCTTCATCTTGAGGACTCTCCAGAGCAGGCCTGTGATGGGAGCATGGGAAAGAATAACCCATGGAAACTCCTTTGGTGTCCTACAAGTTTTTCAGTGCTGATTTCTTTGCTAAGGGCCCAAGGTGCTGCCTCTAGCACATAACTAGATCTGTACCTGTCAGTGAAGTGTTGTGTCTGTTCATATGCATCCCCAGGTATCTTCACGATAGCTTGGGTGACTGATTCTTGCTGTACAGTTACTCACCAGTGCTCTTCACCCATCTTCCCAAGGCAGTGCTACAGCATGCTCACAGTATCTAAGTGTCTGACAGTCTTGATTATAGAAATATCCTTGCAAACAGATTTATTTTTAAAAGGTTTTCTAAGATCTTTGTTTGCAGTTGAGGCTTGACATTCATTAGGATGAAAAGCCCTTATACCTTTCTACCTTCTAGGCAATTCTAGTTTGGCTGTTTCTAGCAATAAAAACCCCACAAATTCCCTTCTCTCACTTAAGACTTCCAGGACAATATTGGCAGGCTGATAACTACAGACACTGAAACTAGACACAGTCTTGGGTCCCCCTCCCCTGAGGTCAGCAGCAGTACAAATTGCAGTGAGGGTATAGGGACAGAGAAAGCCCAGACCCGAATTAGACAGCCTTACCAGCAGTGTACACCCACTGTATTCCCAGCCTCACAATTTTTCCACTTTGGCACAACACCTGAAGTAGGGGTTCCCAGGAAGAATAAATTAATGACGGTGAAGTGGGAATTACTTTTCTCTTTAATGTATCTGTATCACATATGCAGTTCCAGCAGTCATAGTAGAAATTATCAGTCTATCATAATCATGTGGCAGCAATTACATTTACTTCCAGTGTATATCCTTGTCTCCTTCAAGTTTCACAACAGATGAAAGAAGTTAGAAAAAGTTAGCTCTGGCTTCAATACATGTGGCATTGCTAACCTTTAGAAGTTTGAAGTTTGATTTTGCAATTGAAATTAATTTAATTTAAATATGATTTTCAGTATATATATGATAAGGTGAGGAAAAGTAGGCTACTAATTATCATGAAGGACTGACTTCGAATCAGGTCTGGGATCAAACCTACAGCCTAAACTATGAAGCTGTTTACAGCTCCAAGGAAAGCCATCACATTTCTCTGTACTTCAGTTTAGCAGATGTTGAGCTCTTTGTAGTCATATAATAGCACCTGTGTCAAAAAATGTGAAGCTCTCAGAGTGTGAGAACATCCTCATGTTTTGTGCTGACACTGCTGGCAGCCAAAATAAGGGGCTGAGAGTGACAGCAAGAAATAGGACTCTCTTCTACACGTAACAAGAAACTGAACAGAGGGCTGAGAGCAGGCACTCACACACTCACTGTTATTCCCACATACAGTGTTCACATCTTCAAAACGCATAAGAGCAGCATGGGTGGGAAGTTAGCCAAAGTTTGTAAATGGAAAATAATGAAAATAGGAAGTAAGAAAGTGATAGTAAACATTGAAATGAAAAAAAAACAGAGATCTGAAAGGCTACAAATCCTCCTCTCACACCACAGCCCAACAATCAGGGATTAGGAAAGATTTTCCTCAAATTCACTCCACCTGAGGAATCAATTAACAGTCTGGCACCTGAGGTGGTTGTTAGCTGTTGTCAGGCTGAACGTGGGGCTGAGTGGATGTGTGCTCTTGTGGGGTAAGTCTTGTCTCCTTTTGATATTCTCATTTGAGAGCACTGCATGTATTTAAAGCATTTTACATGTTATGGATGTAGGTTTTACTAAGCTGGTCTTGCTCAGGTGTAGATGTTGTGTTTGTAAAGACTTCCCTGGGATAGTGGATGCTGGAGATGATGATTAGGGGCTACTGTAATATTTACTGCAGGCAGCAGAGAAGCTTACTTGCTTTGGTGGACTTGAGCTCATGTGGATCAGACAAGTTTACTGTAGGAAGCTTGCTAGTTTCCAAAAGCTATCAAGGAATGTGATTTCAAACTTATCAAGGAATACAGCCAGCATGGGGCTTTTTTGGGGGGGGGAAGGGGGAGGGGTGTGACTCATTTGTTAGAACCTTTTATGTAGTGTCTGCTTTTCCTCTGTATGTTTGCTATTAATCTCAAAAACTATGTCTAAACTGACAAAATCCCAGCAATGCCTAGATTTTTAGAAGAAATCTAAGCAGAACAAAGTAAAACTCCTAAGTGCCTGTTTGTGGCTGTTACTGGATGTTTCTTCCTGATCCAGCAGAGCTATCTTCCCTCAGGCTGGCTTTATTTGAATGAATGAATGCAATCCTTAGAGATTAAAATACTATAAAAAATCTATACAAAATTGGGAGGCTATGTAGGAGAAAGGATACAAATAGAGGTGGATTAGTACAAGTAAATAACTCCAGGCAACACATGTCAGTCATTTCCTTTGGGATCTGCCTGACCTTTGTTAAATAGGAAGAGAAGCTGGCTTTGGCCTGTAAGCCCACAGATATCTCATGACCTTTCTGGAAGTTCATTGCCTTAATGCTACTTCTTGGACCCAGTGGCATCAAGGGATCTACAGAAGCTTTGCTGATGATGTGTTTCTATGGACTGCTGCTTCCAAACCTTCACCCTTTGGCAGAGAGAGGGATCACTGATTATGATAAGGAAAATAACTTCATTTTATTTTTCACATCATTGTCCTTTTAACGGAGCTGAATTTGAATATTATCTATTAGTTTGGTAAAGCAATCAGATTCAATACAAATGTGGCTAAGAGAGAAACTTTGCCATTTTACCACATGCAAAGTATTTATGTCTAACAAATAAGCAAAAGAGTAAAGTGCTTGTTTTTAAAACTTAGCTGTCATTGAAACACTTCTGGTCATTACTAGGAAATAATGAGTAATCTTAGCCTTTTCTTTACCCAAACTTGAATGAGATATCAGAGGCTTAGCTGCCAGAAATAATTCTGGGAACATAAGGAGGTCACCTGAAGAATCAAAATCTTTTTTTAAACCATCATTTCCCTAAGTGTTTCCCTATTGCTATATCTGCTACTACACTTAACCTAAGGCATGAGTTATGCATTTGTTCTTCCAACAGCTGTAAATAGCCAGAGTGTCTTTGCTTTGTTTTAGTGATCAGTGTATGCTTCTGTTGGAGCACGTCTCTAAAGCGAGGTATAATCATTGAAATGGTTTCAACTTGTTTCTGTGGAAACATATTTATTTTTATATCCCCTGACCTGTGGGAAAATATTATTTTGAATATCAGGATGAGGTCATGGGACTGGATGGGGGAAAACATCACAGAAAGAATTAGTTTGGTTTTCAAACTAATCAAGATATATTATTCAATATTCTGAGTCAGATGTATTGTGACTGTGCTAGGTTTTCTAAATAAGCTACTTGCAGAAATATAAAATGTAGTGAAAAGATTTATTAGTGAGGTACCATGTGAACATTTGTTTGCTTTTGTCTTCGTAGACACTAATTTATCTTCTCCAAATAATGAAACAGTTTAAGCCAACAGGAACAGTGTAAGTTAACAGGCTCAAAACATTGGAGTATATTATGACATATTACTAGCAAGACTGCTTTTTTATGTCATTGTTAACAGTGTAAGTTAACAGGCTCAAAACGTTGGAGTATATTATGACATATTACTAGCAAGACTGCTTTTTTATGTCATTGTTACATCAGCTTCAGGGAGCTTAGTCTATGGCGTGGGTACATTAGCACTTGGATATGTCTTGTTTCAAGCAAGGATGCTTCTGCACCTATAGGAGCCACTGAGTTTCACTGAAGATCTCTTCCATAAGCTAATAGTTACACATAATTTTTCAAAAGGGAAGAATATAAGGTAACAAACAACATACCTTATAGAATCTCTTTTCTCCCAGGAGAGAGAAGATCCCACAGAAATGTTTTTAATAGCACTAGGAATCATTTGGTTCATGTAGCTAAGCTGTTTTCAATATTGGACTATAGGAAATCTATCTTTAAGGATGCTGAAACAATTTTTATTAATAGTTTAGAATTAAGGATGGTACTGTCATCTGCCACTGAAACTGTTAAACATGTTTTACTGACTTTAAAGCAAAAACTGTGGAGTTGCAACATATGCCAGTCACAGGAAAAGCTTTTCTGAAGTCTGCTGTGTGCATTTAGCTGTCAAAAAAATCAGTAATTCTTCACAGACTAACATCTAGCAGAGACTACACTACAAAGTGGTCAGAATCCAGTTTCAGTAAGGGAGTATGAGAGCAAATATTTTTTTCCAAAACAATAAGATGGCAGCTGAGCTTCCAAAGGACTTGGATTAGTGTCCAGAAACCAAGAAAATTTCTCACCATGCTTTGTTGTTTGAACTGATATTCCAGGGAAAGGCAACCAACAACTAGAGTGTTTGAATGCCTTTTCATCGGCTGCAGCGGAATGGTGGTTACTGTGAAGAGGGAAAGATGTACTTTCAGATGTGTAATTTCAGTCGTATGTCAGGCTGATTAGCTAGTGAATAACTGTAAACATGGACATGTAAAGTCAGTAAGTGTAACAGTCTTGCCTGGAAAAATGGTAGGGATTTTTGGTTTCAAAAGGAGCAATTTCTGCCTCCTTTGACGTAAAATTTCATGTCTAATCTGTCCGGCACAATGGCTGCTTTTTCTTCCTGATATTTTTTCTCAAATTAAGGCACTGCTAAGAAGAGAGAGTCAGTCTTGGGAATATATTCAAACCTAGCTGAAGTAAGAAAGTTTAAAAGACAGTTAGACCTCTGCTGGACCTTTTTTTAGAGGCCTTTATGGACATGAACCCTACTGAAATTAATTCCTTCTGGACAGGGTCAGCCTTCACAGTCTTTTTTCCAGGCTCTCAGGAGCCCTTGTCAGCTGGTTATTGTGACAACAGGAATAATGGTTGTGTGTGTCACAAAATCATTCCCAGGACAGCTATATCGTCCTGTTACTTGGGCTTCTCCTTGGGAGCACTGTTCACAAGTTAGTTGTGCCTGGTTCCTCCAAGACAGGAGAGCTTTGCTTTGCTTCCACCGTGCTCCAAGTGAGGGGAAGCTGGACAGAAGGACAGCATAGATTTTTTTTTTTTTGAGGAAATTAAAAGCGCTGGTGTGTATTGTTTCCCATAAAACATTTCTTGACTAAATGAAGACTTCAGACAAATTTGCATGAGTTATTTCAGAAGTTGAATCACTTATTTCTTATTTGTCAAGAAAGTGCAACAAAAATCTTCAAAATAGAGCTGTGGTAATTTCTCTACATCTGTTTGTGCTAATGCCTATTTGTTTCTTGTCTCTTTGATCAGTGTGTTTACTGGTTCCTGAACTATCCATGGCACAGACCAGATATTCTAATGTATTGATACAAGAGCTAAACACAGGTCCTAAGCTTTGTTGTGCAGCTTGTTTAATTGGGAATTGTATTATTTATTATAATTTTCTTTTATTCATGGCTGAGAGAGATTGTGGGAAGTGTTTTTTCTCCTCTGAACGTGAATGTTCTTTCAATATTATTTTAACAATAGAGAGTGAATCAGTATTTCCATCAGTAATCACAAGAATAACATTAAAGTGATTTTGTTACTCATAAAAATACACTTTATTCTTTCATGGCCCTGCAGCGTAATGAATTTTGCACTTTTGTGTTTACATTACAGGTAGTTATCATCAGTGTGGCAAGTCTTAGAAAACATAATTCCTGATTTTATATGCATTTTACTATTTTTAGCCTATGCAGCTATGGGATGACTTTTCTTGAAAAATGACAGACTAACTTTGTTATAACCAGGAAAATAAAATATTTTACTTCTATATATACACCTCTTTCTTCTCAGGGGTTCAGGCCGGAGCACTGAATTTTCTCATAGTTAGGATTACCTAGTCAGTTGGAAACACAAGGATGTACTCATGTTTTATAAAAGTAGTAATCTAAAATTCCTTTTTGTACACGGGGGACTCGATATTCCATTGAGCAGATTCAATTAGAAAATGCAACCGTTTCCTGGAAGGACATTCAGGAGAGAAAAAGGTGTCTGATGTGAGACTGTGAGACCTCTCTCAGTGGACTGAGGTCATTCACCAAGAGCCAGCAAATTTTAGCTTCCTTTCTCAGCAGAGGAGAGAATTCTAACTGCGGTTGCTCTCATGCTTGGGACCTGCCCTTGGATTTCCTCCCATCAGAATTGCCTGCCCTTCCCTCCCTTTAGCATGGAAAGGCTCTCAGTCCACTGCTGCAGCCTGAATTTTTGTGCTCTACAAGAAAATTTATTTACTGAACCAGAGGGAGACTGGCAAAGATAGCCTATTGCTGGGAGTGTTTACCGGGGGAATGAAAACAGATCTTTGCTGCAGTAAATCTGATGAGATGTTAATAAGGAAGAGTATTAGCCTTACATTTGGAAAAAGGAGTAGTACACTGAGAAATCGCTTTGCTTTTGGCATTAACCCTACTGCTGTGTTGTTATTTTTGCAGCCAACGGTTAAGACCATGGAGTTTTACCAGGTCTGTTAATACAGTGGTCTCTGTTTTAAAGGAAAGATTTGAACAATATACACTTTGCAGAAAAATTACAGAATTATCATCTTAGAAAAATTTTGTTCAGTAAAGAATTTTATTCAAATATTTTTGTTAAAGGAAAAAATCTTACCATAAAAATTAGCTTAAATTTTGAATAAGGAAAGAGATGTCACTAGCATTCTGCTTTCTGGAGGAGCCATCCCTATTATTTTATTTCAGGGTATTTTTACATCCAACAACTGGGATTTAATTACTATCTCCTTTTCTAATTAATTTTAATAACTTTAATTATAATTTTCTTCAATGGTCAATGCTTTGGACGCCTTATATAATTATAAGGAATTGCTATGTGGTTTTGCATTAATGAATATTCACTGGTTTTAGGAATTTCAATATCTTTTATTATTAAAATGTTCTAACCAGAATAAAATTCAATGATAGCTTAAAGACAGAGTGCAAGGCCATAATTTTTTTGCATGATCAAATAAATGAGAAGATTATATTGTTTTTCAGCTTCATATCTGTTTCAGGGAGAAGACGGACAGATTAGTGGTTTGTTTTACTCAGTGAAACGGAAAACATGGAAACAGTAAAGCAGATACTAATTAGAAATGGGCTGAGACACAAGAATGAGACTTGAATTGTAAACACACTAAATTATAGGGAAATGAATAGTTTTTATTCATCTTCTGGATTCAGATAAAGAGGGGGAGGAAAAAGGAGAGTGAGGAAATCAAGTTTGAGTATGGATCAGTGGTACTGACCCCCTGTGTCTATTATCTGAAAAGAAACAATAATTGATGTCTCTCCAGTTGCATAACTGCTCTGTATCACTATACCGTGTGAATCAGGGTAGTGTAACACAGCTATAAGCACTTACATGTACAAAGTACACTTCAGATAATTCTCGAGGTACTTTCATAGTGACTTTTCTTTTTGGTGTTATGTAGTGACCTAAAACTGTATTTTGAACTCTGAAATGACAAAGTAAGCCTCTATTGATGTCTTTGGGAGGTGCTGGGGTTTCTTTGGTTTTGTGTTTGGGGTTTGCTTGTTTGGTTGGTTGGTTGGTTTTGTTTTAAAATGTATGGGAGGTAGGGAATGATAAATTGGTTAGATTTGCTTATCTTAGTCCCTAGTCTCAGTTATATCTCATGGGTATTACATATTGTGTGGGCAAAGTTTTGTTTGTTTAAAATCCATAATAAGTAAAAAGTGTCTAAATTCATCAAACTGGAAAGAGAAGAACTATAACACTGGGAAGAGTTGTGAAAACTGAGGTTCTTTGAGGTGTCTGGCCTTGGTGCTCTTCATACCAATTTACAGAACTCAGGGTTTGCGAAGCAGAGCTGAAGTTTTCTTTTTGGAAATCGTGAGCTGGGGCTCAACCCCTTCTCTCCCAAAGCACATCATCTTTTTAGTGGTGGTTCCATGATAGAGTAACTGTTCTAATTAGTATAAATTGTGAATACAAGAATATCTGTTCTAAGTTACAAGTGTGAGTTTACCTCGTTATTGCATTTTGTGAAAATGGAAGGTCCGCACTGTGAGAAAATGCTTATAAATCTGAGGTTGTTTCCCTGTCTAAGTGTTGAAAATTTTCTGATAACAGTAAATGTATGCTTTGTGTGTGTTACGGTTTCATCAGTGGTTGTTTTTCAAATGGTCAGAAGCTCAGCTGACTGACTCAGATCCTACAGATAACTTGTTGGCATTGCGATCATCTTGTGCTAAAGTTTATGGCTCCCTCATGTCATTCAGTAACTGCTTTTTCCAAGTTGTAGCACAATACCAACAAAACGAAATATGTCAGAAACAAAGTTTGGCATGTGCTGTGAAAGGATGTGAGAACAAAGTTATGTTTTCATGAGAACAAGTGTTCTGTTATGAAATGAAGATAAATAATGAGAACAAACATTGCATTAAAAAACCCCCACATTTAATGAGCTGGAATTGTGGTCAGTCCCAGGGAATGCTTCTCCTAACCCACCAGTTTCTTATATTCTATCCATTGCTAGTAAATGACTACTTGGAAGCATTACCCAAATTTATATCTGACTTCTTGCAAGCATGTACCAAATTGACATTTGTTAGATCACATGCTGTGTTTGCTTAAAATAGATTTCAGATTTGTGTGGAAATTTACAGCTAATTTCCATCCAGAATGGTTGTTCTGTTTTATAAAGCAATATGATTATAATTACAGATATGCATTTATAAAGTCATGATCCACATTCTTTCTGATGAGCAAGGAGGTTAACATTCCACTAATGGAAACTCAGTTATATCAACTTTTCCCATTTCGTTCTCAAGTGTATACCAGTTTGCTTACGTGAGTTTTCAGGGAGGAAACCCCCATTCCCATTTGGACCCTCCTTTCTGGGGCAGGGACTATTGGACTTTCATGAGGAAGGCTCATTTTGTAATGCTTCTGGGTCCTAGGTCAGCTTCCATGCTAACCTAGAAGGATCCACAATTCAAGATGAATTATTGCAATGAACAGCTGAAAGTTGCTGCAATTTGGTTTTTGTTAGCAGCAAACACTATTCTTATGCTCTAGTTTAAAACAAAACCAGAGAAAATTAGGGTCTAATTCTGGTATCTCTGCAACACAGATGGAATTAGCTTCAGAGGAGTCGACTCTAGACGCTTTTTCCCCTGAAGAGTTGTTTAGAGGATGCAACAAAAAATGTGAACTGTTGTCCCTTTTGTTTGTTTGATCTCTTCAGAGTGATAGGAGGTGAGCCCTTTATAGCCGTTCTCAAACAGCAGCTGTTTAGCTCTGTTTCTTTGAAAAACATCTTGTGTTTCATAGAATGATAGTTTTAATGGGCAGATGGACAATTAGATCATTGAGTCCAACCTCCAGCCATAGAAACTCATCCAGTTTCAGATCATCAGTCCCCTAAACAATAAAATGCTTGTTTTACAACTTGGAGAACGAAACAAAACATCCTTTGCTTAGTGAAAGCATCTGTGTGACCGGTTTATTTGTGAGATGGGTTTTTGGAGTGTATTGACTCTGTCATCTCCTGGACACCAGCCTCCTTCTAGCTTATGCTATTATGGAGAATCGTACATTTGGCATAAATTATCTTGGTCCACTGAAAAAACACCTCTTTAGGCAGGAAGCTTTCTTTTATCTCAGCTGATGAGAGCACATTTGGCTGTTACATGATCGATAAGAAGGTTCAGGCTTGAGTTCCTCAGCTGGGACAGCAGCAAGTGAGATACAAGCAGAGAGCACCAATTTCCCCGGCTTGGGCACCGACACATGGGCAGGCTGGCAGTCAGAGTGCTTTTAGCACCCAGCTCTCTCTGCGGGAGAATATTAACAGTTCACAAGTTGAAGCAACAGAAAGCATGCACACAAAGCCTGGAAATTTAACACTAGAATCAAAATTTGAAGCTGTTAAGGAAGAAAGTCTGCTTTCAGCCAAACTGAAATCCTTTATTGAGCTAACGCTGTTACAAATTAGAGCCTTAACACAGGGAGAGTGCCTGGTGTACTTGCATAAACTAGTCACTGAAAGACTATCTCAGCATTGAAGCAGGCCGATAATTTTATTTTTCAGATAAATATAAATATTTCTGACAAAGTAAAACTTTTACTCATCATTCATGAATTTACAGTATCTTAGCGAAGGGACAGAATGTGCTGCAGTGGCTAACAAGCAAATAATTTCATAAATAATCCTCTTGACATGTGTAAGATGTAACTTTTTTTGAGGTTTAGGCAGGATTTGGGGGAGCAAAAAATTTATTTTCTTGTTTCACTTTTAAGGCAACTGGGTCTTTTATTTTACCTCTCACCAGTGGGTCAAATATTTTTGTTGGCTTCTCTGGTCTTTCCCCCTTCCAAGCAAGCATTCCATAATGACTGACGGACGTTTGGCTATAGGTGAGAGTTTCCAAAAACATGTATTATTTAATGTCAGTAGGACAGATATTATTTGATTGATAATATAATGTGATAGTTGTTCAGTATTTTTGTGCCATAATATATGCATAGAAATCTACAATGGATGAACCCATTTTTTTAACAGAAGAAAATGAGTCAGTCCCTGTGCTAAAAATCTTACAATCAAAGAGGCATGGAGACAAAACAAATATTTGGAGTAGAAGACCTGGAGTGAACTGTCAAGAAAATGCTTGTAGCAAAAGACTAATAAAACAAGGTGTATAGGACTGAAGCAGCATCCTTAGACAAACGAGGAACTAAAGGTTATTTTTAAAAAAAAAAAAAAAAGACAAGAGGAAAGACCTGAAAGGACAGGATGACAAAGTGGCAAGGAATTTGCACAGTACACACACATATGGTGCAAAAGGAAGATAACAGTCTTTGGTGAGCCCTTGGCATTACAAAATGCTGTAATGATGATGAACCTGAGAGAAAATGAATGACTTTTGTTTGACAAAATTAGCTTTCAGGAGAAAATTATTTGCTTTTCAGGCAGTTTTCCAGTAGTAATAAAAGCCACGATTTTTCATATAGAGTAGGTGCTCTTGAAGAAGAATTCTTTGGTTTATGAAAATCCAAATATATAATTTTCCTCAAGAACCAATTTTTAAATTGTCGCTGCTAAAGCTTCAACAGACTTTCAAGGGCTTACTTCTGTCTTATTTTATTTAACGATCAGATGAGATGTAGAGCCCGTTATAATCCTTGGCTGTTACCCAGAAGTGCCTATCAATGATCTCTCTCTTTTTCTTCAGGCCAGTGACTATGAAGAAATGTATACTAAATGCAGTGCAATGAAACAGTAGTGATATGTCCATCAATGCCAGGGAAGATCCCACATATTTGATAGTTTAAAAAGAAATATCTGAACATCTGTTGCATATCCAGTGCCTACAAGGTACAGAAATTACAGGGAGGGAGTTGGCTTTAATTTGTACCTCTGTACCCACAATGGATACACATAGAGATGTGGTCTCCCCCGACAAATTTCCCTTTCTCCACCTGATCCTATTATTCTGCTCGTGTTGTTCTGCACTTCTGACTTCACCATCCCTTGTGAATATCTCCAGTGACACTTAACAACTCTTTTTTTCCAAGTCTTTGGTTGGGTTTGTTGATTGTTTGGGGGAGAGGGGCAGGGGTTATTTGAATTTTTTTTTGGCATGGGTTGTTTTTACTTCTCAGCTAGATTTATCTATTGTTTACTCTTCTTGGCTTTTAAGATGCTGCTGTTTTCTCCTCAGCTATTTTTAGAACATCTGTTGTAGTCTGATTCAAAAGAAATAATCCGTGTCTCTGTATTTGGGCCTTTCTCAACTCCTTTTAATGACAGAATAGTGCATATCAACAATTTTTGAATGACCATGTGATCATCCCAGGAGAACTGGAGTAGAACAAAATGTCTTAGTGAATTTTTTGGAATTTAATCACCAGCTGCATATTGTAGATCAGTGAGAGTGCATGTTCTTTTATGCTACAAAAGTTAATTACACTAATAAGAGTGGCTCTGCTTCCAACTGCAGGAATCAGTTCAGTTGACAGTGGCTGTTTGGCCTGTTGTGCTGCTGTTTTTACCAGAGGGAATGTTCATGAAAAGTCAAAGTGTAGTTCAGGGACCGTGAACTAAACAACAAAAATAAGAAGCAGGAAATGAAATTATGAGTTCAAAAATATATTGCCACGATCCAGGAACAAAAGAAACAAAGCAATTAAAAAAACCCAAAAAAAAACAAAAGGAAAAAAAGTGCATGCCTATGTACACGTTGTCTATAAGTAGCCAGTTTTTTAAGGGAGCATGTTACACTTACTAAACAACTGCAAGCTTGCAGAGTGAAAAGAGAAAGTAGTCCAGGTAGGAAACGGAAGAAGCTGTTAACTACTTAAAGCTAAAACCACATAGTGGTTACTAGAAGGAGCAGGAAAACCTTTCTGCTGATGTGTGATGTGTACATAATGGTATGTGTGGGCACAGTGACAGGGGTATTTATTCCATCCAGTGTTGATGAGACAAGGAAACCTCCCCAGCTCAATTCAAGTAAAGGGAAAGCTTTTCCTCTTCCTATCCATGTGTGCTGATGGAAGTAGGAACAGTTTTCCCTGGGCAGGGGAAGAACAGTCAGACATAAGGTGCAGTCCGTGAAACTAGGAGCAGATGGAGATTTTACACTAGACTCTGCCATTGCCTCTGCGCTGTGCTGTCCATGCAGTGGTCTGTAATGAAGATGATTTTGCCTGCTGGTTGCCCTGCCCACAGGCTGGCAGGAAAGCCTCTGCAAGAGGCAGCATTGCTCAGCACCTTCTCTCTTGATTCTTTTCCTTCTGTGAGTGTCTGCACAGAGCCCCTCTGCTCTGCAGGTTCCCTGTCTCATATTCTCCCCAAACACACATAGTGGGTTCAATCCTTGGAACGTGTCTCTTTGTCTCAGTAAACATCCTGACATTTGGTCTGTGCAATCCATAAGTAAATGGGGGTTTGAGAATGGTAGCTGTGTTTATAAAAGTGATTTTTACTAGGCTATAATGTTCATGATGTAGTAGGAAGCCACCCTGTCACAATTTGTTTCTGGTCCAAATTGTACTAACAATATATAGAAATGTAAAGATGTGCTGATACTGCTTCTGGGGCTGGGAAGTCCCAGACTGGGACTCTGCCCATCCTGTTATTAATATTCTTTTGCTAAGCATCTGCTATAGGCTGTCATTGGGAGATGTTGAATGTCTTGCTTCTTATGGAGAGGTCATCTGTGTCCTTCCAATATGTATCTGTTTTGTGGTCCTGGACGGCATCCCAATAGCAGAGTGAATGACAAGGCCCAAAATGACAGATGGATCAGGAGAGGGATGGAGTCAGGAGCTGCAGGTGGAGATGGAAGCATATTGACAGAGCTGCTCTGAGGCAGGGCTGGGTAGCACAGGGGACTTGGTCAGCCTCAGCAGAGAAGTATGTGGGCGCTTGTCCACTACCTTCAGCGTTGACCAGAGCTGTCATCTACTGAGAAGCAAATTCAGGAAAAAAAGGAACAAAACAAGAATCTTCCTCAAGTCACTCTAAATGAGCATGATTAACAAAACGTGCATGAAATCTTACTATTTCTTCAGATAGATTCTTAGGTTTCAGAGTTTATATTTAAAGTCATGAGGTCACCAATTATATGCAGTTCCAAGAACACATAACATATTTTCCAAACTGAATACCTTTTTTGGTATTGCCCTTCTAAAACCTTGACAACTAAAATAACAACAATGTCATTTGAACTGAGTGACAGCTGGACATAGGGAAAAAGGGAGGGTGCATTAGTGGAGGACTCTTAGAAGTGAGTGGAATATTTTACTGTCATTGGCATACAGCAGAGAGATGATATAGTTCTGCGAATGAAAAAACTTTAAAGAAGCTGTCTTGATCCTGTCTGCGTTTATGTTCTCACCTCCTGCAATGCAGGAAAAGGCTCTGTTTACAACAACATAAATTGGCTTCTGTAAGTGATGCAAACTGCTTTAAAACTGCTGAGTGCTGTTATGCCACACTGTGCAGAACACCTTTGCCAGCCCTTCCTGGCAGCTTATCATTTTACATTTCAGCAAACACATCTTGCCTTGGAATTACATAGTGCCTTGTAAATATCGTCAATATACAGAGGGTCACATTTTGCTTTTGGATGACTGTCAGAGTCACAATTTCATTAAGAAGCAGAAGATAACAAGTAATATGCATTTGTATGTTTAGATGGTGCGTGTTTTCCTTTCTGTAAATTCTAGGGAACTTTCTTGCCAACAAATTGCTGGAGATAAAGCTCAAGAACTGAAGCCCTATTGTTCATATATACATACTGTAAATAATAATAGATTTCTTCCATAAGTTCCTATATTAATCATAATTGCTTCTGTAAATGCCTTGTAATGATAGAATGACGGGAGTTTCCCTTGGCACACTGACTACCCCTATGTGAGGTCAGAATGCCTGGGCAAACTTACTTTTCTATGTATTCCTGCATTCTGCAATGAACATAATTCTTAACTCTGTTGCTGTGACTGGGTCTGTAGTGGTGTGTTGAAACATCTCAGAAGAGATTCTAGTGCCCTCATCTGAGACAATTTGTCCTGCCTTTTCGTCATCCTACCCAGGCTTCCATCTGGACAGTGCCAGCTGGCATGCCTTAGTGAAACACACCTGAAGGAGGAAAATAGCTGGTGAATGTGTAACACGATGTAAGTGGATTAAGTGTAATCACTCCTGTGAATGAATGGGATGTTTTTATCAGCTTTCAGCTGCAGCTTATAATTCAGCTTGGTACCTGTGGAAGCACAATGATTTCACTTTCAGTATGAAGTACTACATTGAACCCAAATTACTGTCTTAGCTGAAACAGATGGGATTTATATTTCTCATTTAAAATCCCTTTTCATTTGTTTTTTGTTTGGTTTTTTTATGCGTGCATGAAATTGACGTTACCACAAAATTAATATTTTTATTTTTATTTTTTTTAAGTGGGTAGAGTTAAACTGAAGTCAAACTGACCTCTCGACTTGGATCACATGTGGCTGTCTTGAGCCATGGCATTTGCTTTTGGAGCAGTCCCACCGAGAACCACACTTGGGAGACCAGGCACTGGGGTGTTAGTCACCCCCTCCTGATCACCAGGAATAGAGGTGGCCTTTGCAGTGTGTTGTCTTATTGTTTGGAGAGAATGCCCAGACAACGAACTAATTGTGTAACTTGAGATAACCAACATTAAATGGATAAATCTGACTTCCAAAGTATAAAGCTCTATGCTCGCTTCTAACCGTTTGCCTGTTTTCTGTTGTTGATCCGTCATGTTGCAGGAGCAACACAATAATGGATTTTAAAGGAAGGTCTGTATGATGGCCATAATTAGCTATATCTTAGGTGAGAATAAATAATAATAAATAAACAATTACAATAAAGTAAACAAATAAACAATTAGTTAAGATGGTCTAATTAAGATGGTTAAAATCTGTTATGGTTGACCATCTCCTGGGCATGACCAGGATGTGCTGTAGAGAGTGAGGTGATGTACATCTCGGATGCTATGTGGCAATTCCTAGGGACAAATGAATTTAGCAAGTGTCTTTAGTGTGCTCCTATGTGTCACATCAGGCTCTTTTGATGTGGTAAATTTTAAGCTGTGTTTAACCTCCTTGGTCTTCTATGATTTCAGAAATATGTAATTAACATTCAAGCAGACCAAAGCATTAATTTTTTGTGTCGTTCAGATGCGTGTTAGTGGGGTCTCACTTGCTATTATGGTTTATGGTTCAGAGTCCCTGGTTAGAAAGGTTCCATGTACTGACAGTGCTCAATGTACTTCCATCTCCAGCCATGCCTGAGCACAGAGCTCAGTGTTACAGGAATGGTGTCTAAGTACAAAGGAACTGATAACATCAAATGCAACAAAACCGATTCAGTTTTGGAAACTGCTAGATTCCCAGTCAGTGCAGTGTCCACCAACTGGAGGGAAACTACTAGACATAAATATGCCAGTAGGGTTGAATTTTTTGCTCAAATACATATACAAAATTATGCATATACCACCAAAAGCCAGTCTCAAAATTTGAAAAAAAACACTTAACCACAATGGATCTTTAAGCATTATCTGTCTTGACTTCAATATAAAGTAGTGCCTTGAACTGAAAACTTGTAAGATTGATCTTGTTATTTGAGAGCTTGTGATACTGATATAGTATCTAGTGCTATAATACACGAAGACTCTTTCGTATTGGGAAATACTTCTCATAACTAAGTGACTTACTAGATCCCAAAATAAAGGGACACTTTGTGCTAATTACTGAGTATTTACATTAGCAATGCCAAAGCCATGCGCTGAAAAGTGAGTTCATAGCCTAGAAAATTCACAAAATGAACTTCTAAGTCATGAAGAAAAAGAAAACAATGTAGGATCTTTTTTGCTTTGCCTTTTTTGGAGCCTTAGGGTATAAGGCTCCTTGTGTTTTCAAACCTTTTGCCACAAACATTTAGCCTAGAAAATTTCTTTGCAAGTGCTGCTGGCTTTCTCGCATAATTACACAACAGGGGCCTTAAGGAGGTTCTATGCAACTCGCAAGAAAATAACTAGATTTGGCACCATAGTAAATGCAGACACATACATCGTTAATCCAAGGAAACAGAGAGCTGGTTGTGTCAATAACATCCAGAGCCCAGCTATATTATTTTTAGTTGCCTTTTAAACATCATGGGGCCAGAGCAGAAAGGAGGTGGGATAAGGAGACAAGACAGCTGCAAAATAAGCTTTCTAAGCGATAGCCTGCTGCCAAACTGGGAGACAGCCCAGTCCACAGCATTAGCTAACTGGGCGTAGACAGGGTCTGAGTGCAGGCTGCAGGGTGCCAGGATATGGCAGAGGGGGAGGCTGCAGAGAGCGTGGATATAGATGTAAGGATGATGAAAAATAACCCATGAAGTACTTGGACAGGTGCTTTGAATGTCAGTTTGGCCCAGGGATATTGTGAAGAATAGTTGCATGTGCCATCAGTCAACACAGCCTTCTGATCAAAGAGTAATGCATTTCCCTCCAGTTTTAGCAGTCTTGCCTGACAGGCATCCCAGCATTTAATTTTCATTCCTCAACCTCATGGCAAGGCTTGTGTGAGTGATAATATAGATCGCATAATTATTGATATTATTTATGTCTTTTCTAAAAACATAGATTAATTTCTTCCTTCCCTTACTGCGTTTTCCTGTTTATTCTTCTAAGGTACTGGCTTTTCTCAGGATGGGAAATCAACTGGGGAGAAGTGGAGGGTAAATCTTGGTAGGACTGTGAGTCTGCCCAGAAGCGGGAACAGAAACCTACCAAAAAGCTGTGACTGTGGATTCAAGGGCTGGGAGAGCAAAAGAGTCACCTGAACGCCAAGGCACTTGAGAAAGACCTGGCAAATATAAAATTTAATAATATATGAATTTGAGGCTGAATACAGACACAAAAAATGGTAGACGACTTTCTGGTTTTTTTCTTTCACATTCTTTCAGAAGAAAAATGTACTTCCAAAACCTAAGAGAAAATGCACATTTTCCAAAAGATTATACTATGTAAACAGACATGTCATTAAAATTTCATATTGAGCAAGTGTTAGATATGGGGTGTATAAAATCATCCAAGATATCAGAAGTTTATCAGGGAACATAATTATTAAATTTTCCATAGCTGTATAATTATCCAGTTATCTTTGCTAGTATTGGGTCAAGGATAAACAATTAATTTAATATTGTCTGTAGGATTTTAATTTCTACTGTGTACAAGTGCACAGATTTTTTAGTATAATTAAAAAGAGAGCACCTTTAAGCATAAATTGTACTGTCAGTAAAATGTAATTAATAACCACTTCTCAACCACCAGCACATTTTGTCAAACAGCAGCATTCTTTTATTTGAAGTATTTTATTAGACACTCCCATTGCTTTAGAGGCAAAAACTAAAGAAAATATGCAAATGAAAACTATTGGATTCTGTTTCTTAATTGGATTCTTTTCTGCTGACCATTACTGCCTTAAAACTTAATCTCAATTAGCTAGGTAGTGGGTTGTTTTCTTTTTCTCTTTCCTGGCCTGTGACTGTGTTTTGAGAAGTGTGCTGGTACTTTGTTGCTGACTTGCTTGTGTTTAGGCTTGATGTGCATTGCTCGGAGCAAGGGCCACCCACTTGGAATCAGTGTCAATACCCAGAACTGCATATTCAAAATGAGCTTTCAGTAGCACTTCTTCAATTTGCTTAAGCATTATTCTGGAAAATGTTCCTTTCACTAAGTGAGTTCATCTCAGCTATGTTGGATGGAAGATGCATTTTGAAAGTATAAATCTGATATATTCACTCTACTTAATTTAAAAATGAAGGTTACACAAAGAGGTTTGTGCACATCTGCAGCAGGATGTACAGTGGGGACGCTGATCAAATTAACTCACTCCAGAAAATGAAATTCTACAAACTGGAATTCTGAAAACCTGCAAGCATAAGGGTAGAGAAATAACTAAATTATATTTAATAATGAATAGAATTTGATGGCCTAACTAGAATAGAAAAATCCTACTTTAATTACATGCTACTGTATATATATCCCGCACAGGACTTTGGTGCTGACATTTGGTTTGACATCATGAGGTTTTGGCACACGGTTGGGAGAGTTGTCCATGAGCTCCAGGTGGTTTCGAGAGCAGAATTTTAAGTACATTATTCTTTTCCAAAGGATTAGTGACTTCTGTTCATTACAGTTCAGCAGCTCATTTCAAGCACGTAAACTATCAAACATTTGCAGAAAATCCAGAAAATGCAGTTCTATCATCAGTATTAACGTGCATTTGCACGTCGAGGTAGACTATTTTTAGGTCAGATATGCAAGATGCTCATAATGGGAAATTCAGTCTACCTTTAAAAGAAAATTCTGTATATAAGTGATGGAACAACTGTAACAAAAAGCAGTAAAGCCTAACTTTGTCATGCAAATGTCTTTCAAGACAGTGCCTTAATGGGTGATAATTGATACATTTATTGTATGATAATGGGAATCTGTGTCAGTTTTAGAAATCCTGGGCAAATTGAGTTCCATGCCTTGTGAAGTGAAAGGTATGTGTTTGAAATGTGATGTCTTGAATACTCTTAGATTTTGTTGTTTCTTTCCTGGTTTATAAGAAATCTGCCTACAAGAAACCCTGGAAAATTTCTATTATTGCAGGAGTACTTTGATGTGTGACGCTGGCAGACTGAAACTTGTTCCTGCTGAATCAATAGCAAGATCAGGCTTCTGCTGTATGTTTTTTACAATGGACCAGTTAAATCAAGGCCAAGCTAAACCCGCTCTGTTTCTATGGCAGCTTTCCCTAAGTGAAGGGGGTTTGCAAAACAGGACTTGTCAGCTGGATGCACTGATACTCTCCTGAGTGATATTTAAAAGTGGCTCTTCAGTATGAGATAGCTTGATGTGTGTTTCCTGAAGTGGCTTTTACAGTACACTTCAATTCTTGAATCTGTTACCTTTTAAATATCCTGTGCAAGCAAACGGGAATGCTGCTTGGTGACAAAATAGCTTAAAAAGGACCTGTGTCTGCTCATTTCCCCTTCTGCCTGGCTAAGAAAACTCCCAATAGCACAACTTCTTCTTTCAAGTTGATTAGTTTACATACTGAGCGACTGACCTGTGTAAATTGAGTGGATAGTAATGTACAACAAGATAGTATGGACAGTAGCTTGATTTTTGGTTTGGGATTTTTTTCAGTTCAAGTGGTAGAACATCCCTTTGCAGCAGTATGGGCTACAAGTTTTTTTCTGGGAACTCCTTGGTTAGGCAGTGTTTTGGAAAACAGTATTGCTTCTTATCTGATGAAATGAAAAAGGTTGTGACATTGGAGGGCAGAGAGCTCATGACCCGTGGTAACAGGCAACACGAAGAAATAATGTCAGAAAACCCACTTCTGTCATTTTCAATCTTTACTATTTGGAGAGCAGCAAGAAACTGGCAGATTGGAAGTAGTGCCTTATGGTCACAGGAGAAATAAATGTTTTTAAAATGCTTTATTAGGAATTACACAGTGATTGTATCCCGCTGTGTCCCGCTGATCCCTGGTGTCTCAGCTTGCTCCTGGCACTGCCTGCTCCGAACTGCAGAACGCAAACTGGCCACAACAGTCCAGTGACTCAGAAATGAAACGTGACCTTCATAAGCACCCCAGATGTTTTTTCAAACATGGATAAGCTTCCACACTGGCTACTGTGTTTGTCTTGTACCACTATCATTAATATGAAATGAAATCCCATTGCTGCAGAGGTATAGAGTGGGGCATGACATAGAACTTAAATTGCACGTGGATGTTTCTGGGTCACACCCCGATCAGGCAGTAATCAACTATGCTGGTGCATTTTTAAGTGAGGATGTTTATTAGCAAGCTTTCCTTATTGCCTGCCCACCACAGATTTTGTTCAATCTCCATTTCATAGTTCTTCAGGAAATCTCCCTGATGAGGGTTTTTAAACCTTGGCGGGGTTTCCTTTTATGACTGCAAATATTGGCAAGTGCCTTGACCCTTCAGTTGGGCCCTGATGGTGCTATGGAAGCTGCACATTGAGGTGTGAAAAAGAACTTTCTTGCCTCAGAAAGGCATCAGTTAGGTTGTCAAGCTACTAGAAAGTAGCTTGTTAGGCATCAGTTAGGTTGTCAGCAGCTACTAGAAAGAAATGAAATCAAGGACTGAAAGGGATCAGAAACAAATGAAATTGTGGTTCATCTTCTAAAGTTTTCTTAGGTTTACAAAGATTGTCAAATAAATGTATAACTATTATTGGCTACATGGGGTTCCTATAATGCAAGTGAAATATAATTTCCTGATAATGTATGAACTCTGATTTCCTGATTATTGGGTTTTGATTCTTCTGGCGATCCTTTCTGCTCTATCTGTCTGTCTGAGCAAATATAGGGTAGAATTTTGTCCAGAGCAGGGTTAGTTTGGATTCTTGGAAAAAACTTTATTTCCTTAATCCTAAGTTTTCGGAAGAGAGAGGCTGGATCCAATTCCCTGTGCAGCTCTGCATCAGTCTGTCTTAGCCTTTGCACTGGATTTCACTTCAGGCCCATGCATTGGAAAGGCACATAAAGTGCTCTCCTGTGAAATGATGTAAAGGCTGCACGTGCACAACTAAGGTAAAGAGAAGAAAGAGCGAAGTTTGTATCTAATTTTGTTTAGGGATCATTCATGAGGAAAAGAAATAAGAAAAGTAACAAACTGCATTCACAGCTGATGTGAGTCCTTAATGGATTTTCTCCTAGGAGTTTTTCAATTACACTTCAACCTATGCAAATTTCGGGCATCAGCAGCATCCCATTGCAAGCTCATTCAAGCTCACAACGTGAAGAAGTAGAGTTATTTTGCATCTGCTATTTTTGCTAGATGCTTCCTCGTTTCTGTTTTGGAAGATTCAGTGTATAATCATTCCTGCTTTGCACCCTCCATGCCACTCATGGTGACTTGCTCTTTGTAGCACATTCCTTGAGCTTTCCCAGGCTGCAGGCTCCTAGTCTGTGTACATGTTCCTTGTACAGAAGACCACCCTTCATTTTCAGCAGCAGCTGTCTTGCCAAAGGGCAGGAGGGGGATTGCTCAAGAAGATTTAGTCCATAACAAAATCCCAGCCAAGGGGTGGATTTTAAGTTTCTACACAAAACTCTTTATGCTTGATTCTTCAATACACACACACTCACCAAACCTTCAGTTTAAAGCAGCCCCAGTTCAGGGAAATTGTTTTTATTTTAGAAATAGACTATGTCACTTTTGCCAGTTATCAGAAAATGCAAGTCTGTTAAAATGCACAGTCCTCAAAATGATTTAAAAAATCAATTTCAGTGGGAAAATTGCAGGAAAAAAAAATCAATCCAAATGTAATGACTTCATAAAGTTAAACACCCTGAGGATTTCATATGCTACTGCTAACTGAGCCTTAGCTACAGCTATGCACTGGTACTGTTAACAAAAAATATTGAGGATAAAAATACTACTGCAACTTATTAACATTTCCATAAAGCTACAGCTTAATTTAACAGTATGTCCAAATTCACAATATAATTTTGCAAAGTAAAGCTTTATTTTTTAAGTTTAGAATTTTTTTTTTTTCCCATTACTGTCACTAGGCCTCTCGGCTGTTGAGGCGGCCTTGGGAATTTTAGATGGCTTTTTCTAATAATAAATTATTAATAAAGTTTAGCTGAAAAATGTTTACAGCCTCAAAACTGACTACACGAATACAAATGAACTATATTTTAAAAGATTCAAAAGATGAACTATAAAAATTAAATAAGACCACTGATAATACTACATTTCTTGATTTCATGGCAAACTAATAGCTCTTTTAATTCCCTTTTTTTTTAATGCCAATGGGTGCTTTTTCCTCTCTGATTCTAGAATACTGGGTATTCAAATTTATAGCATTAATAATGTATTCGTTAATTAGTTATTCCTTTGCTGTATTTGCATCCTGCCTTGACCCAATCCCAGCACGGTGTTCAGTGCTGAAATACTTACTGATGAGTGAGTTCTTTGCTTTTAAAAGAAGGTCATTTGCAATTAAATGCTAAGGCAAATGAGTCAAATATTTCAGATCATGTTTTTTCTCACTGATGTTTTCAGACAAATCCGTGCTGGAGCAGTAAGACCAGGAACTTGAGAAAACATGTGCTGCAGAGCAGCTGGGACCATATGGTGCTCTTCATTTTGGTTAAGCCCTTCCTGTGCTGATACAGCAGCTCACTGAAAACTTGTGAACATGCAGTACCAAACACTACTTTTTGCTTCTTAATCGGTTTCTTTCAACACCTCTTCAGTCAGCCTTGTATCTCTAGAGAACATAGACTGCCTGGCAAATTGTGTTTTTTCAATGCTTTACCAACATGCTTCAGGCATAATTCAGTGATTTATGGAACGATCTTCTATTTAAAGTCAAGTGAGTGACCAAAATATAAAACAGGAAGCATCTCAGTGATGCAAGCAGTTGACATGGAAACTTGCTCAGGCCAACAACTATTATTTTCCACCAAATCTTTCAAAAATCATAAATATTTAGTGTCATGAACAGCAAATACTGTAGTGCTGCTCTTGAGAAAGCATCTGGCATTTTTCTTTCCTGTGAAGAGGTTTTTGAGTATTTGGAGCTGAGTCCTCTGCTGATAACAGTGAAGGGTTTTTCTACCAATATAATCAACTTGATCTTTATGAAGCCCTAACACTCCTTTATTGAATGCGTCTTCTGCTATAAACATAAAAATACATAAAGCCCGCAAATTGTGGTCTACAGTATGTTTTCGAAGGAAAATTACAAGTACCAATTTTTGTGGCATTTATGGCAAGCTTACCACTATATATGTGGACTTCAAATTAAAACAACAAATGTTACGAAGGCTCTGATTGTATCCATGCCTCAGTTTTTACTGTGAAGCTAAACATTTCTGAGAGTCAGCAATATGGTCCCTAATCTGATGGGAGCTGCTTGTGCTGAACAAGCCTCTGCGAGCTGGCAAGGACCTTATTACTTTCTGGCTATTTCCAAAGGGTGCTGATAAATACAGTTATTCCAATTCTGTGCTCAAAGCACCCCACTGAATTTTCCCACATAAGAATGGTGACCTCCATCACATATTTTACCACATTTCTAAGCCATTTCTAAGCAATTTTCTAATGTCAGCGGTAGCATAGAAGATTCTCTGTCCTTAAATCACACATGATGCACTGAGCTACACCTTCTGTTCATTGCCAGTGTGAAGGGGCAGTAGGATGGATTCCTGCACCCTCTGGTTTTAAACCTTTCTCACTCCACCCTACCTGCAGTCACAAACCTGTTTCTGTTAGAACCCATTAGGACACTACACAAATTAAATTTATCTTGTGAAATGCCAGCCTGACTAGAGCTCAGCTGTTTTGTCCAGTAGAAGTCTTATGTATTTAAATATTGAATGCTGGCACTAGTTAAATCCTAGTGTAATTCTTCCCATTTTCACTTCTTTTATTTCCCAACGAGCCACGTAAGACAATTTTGACCAAAACACTCTTTGAAGATGCTGCTTTGCTCAGTGTGCATGTCTGCACTGGTCTAGCTTCATTTTCCTCCTGTGCACTAGATAGAAACAAGTAATTTTCCTATCAGGAGCACAGAACAAACACAGAAAAATGATCTACTGAAGTAGATCAAAGGTGGAAGAATAAATCAACTTTTAGTAAACTTGTGCTTCCTGGCAAAGAAAGACTGAGAATATTCCAGATTACTGCCCTAAAACAATCAATGAGAGAGAAAAAAACACATTTTGAAGGCAAAAGAAGTGTGACCATAAACTGAATTACACACATTATTGAGTTAATCTGATTGTACTTTAAACTCTTTACGAAATTGCAGGGGAAGATACTCAAATATGACAGTTTTCTATGAAAATGCCTTTGCAAATTAAGCATTATGAAATATTTATTGTGGCTCTTATAAATTTTTAAAGATACTAAGTGGTAACAGCAGGTGTCATGGAAACCTCTGTCCCCTCATCATGGCCATTTCTAATTAAAAAATATTTCAAAAAAACTTCACCTCTTCTAACTCTCACTCTCTCTCAGGACTGAGGAGCTAGGTTTGGGTCAGAGTGTTAACGTTGTCTTTCTTGAGTATCACAGAGTAAAGATGCCAGGCAGGGGTAAAGAGAAATGGGTATATATCTCATTGCTGAAAGGTACAGGTCTCAAGCACGTTTCTTAACATATTTCATTTTCATGCTCATTCAAAAGTTGTTTTCAGGATAAATCTTAAAAAACAGAGAATGCTAACTCTACTTAATTTAAACTGAAACCCAATGAATCTTAATTAAGACAGCCTGTTGAGGGTACTGCTATTTTTTACAAGCTATTAAAACCAAAATAAGCTACTATCCAGTAAACAAATGCATTCTGGGAATTTCAGAATGTCTGATGATGTTTGTATCTTCATTACCCCTGGGATGGCATCACTCAATTAGGTACAAAGCTGAGCTCATAAAAGGGAACATAAAGAGTTTTCCATATCATTCTTTCTTGTGTGCTCACATCTGGGTCAGCGCAGAATTAAAAACAAGATCATCGCGTCATCATTTTTGACAAAGGAAGCATATTGTGCACATATTATTCTGGTTATCTAATGGAAAAGGTTTGGAGTTGATGGCTTGTTTTATTCCCCACAGCCCATACAGCTGTCTCAGAACTTTAAGTCAGATAAAAAATCCAAAGCTTTGACTTATTCGTATATTTGATATGAATAATGATATAATCATAGTAAAACAAATTAATAAAAGCTTGAAAAAGCAGTTAACCCTCATGCTTCATGGTATAAATTGTGTCTTGGAAAGAAGATAATTGGCCATTTTAAGATTTCTTGTACCTTTCTCTACAGTAACGTGAGAGTTTTATCAGCTCACATCTTATTAAAATTTTTTTTAGAACTAAGCATTCTTCCTCACCGCTTCTTGGGTTGTTCTGTCAGATAGTAAATATTATCTTGAAAGCAAAAGCTAACTGAAGTCTTAGGGTCCATCATTCACTCTCTACAAGCGTGATGGAAAGTTGAGAGAGAACCTCCCCATGATTCCAGAACAACTTGTGTAACCTTTGGCTCAAATAAAATGTTGTTTTTCCCCTCCTCAATTGTGTAATAAATAAAGGATCAAGAAGTGAAGAAATGCAAATATTGTTATCAGTGAGAGCAATGAAACCCTGAAATGACTTTTGAGACATCTGCTAGTTTCTTCATTGTTAATTACAAATTGATGTCTGTCTATAGTCTTAAATTCAGCTCCAGCCTGTTAAGCTTTGTTCAGGAATTACTGGACAAAATACAATGAACTTGACTGGGCTGGAGTATTAGTGTATGATCTGAATAGTATTTTCTTTCTACCCAAAGCAGGTTTACATATTAACAAAATTACCACTGGTGGTGTTTCACAATCAGTGAGAGACAAACCTCTCAGGTCAAAATACAAGGTAATTGGCAGTGGAAGAAGCAGTCACCACAAATTGCATTTCACTGCAGAAAGAAAATCTCATCCTCCTTCATCCTATTAGCATCTGTATCAAGATTAACTATTTTCTGTTAACCTCTAAAGTCTATGATTCTATGATGAAATCAAGCACAAAAATAAATGCTGCAACTTTTTTATCTGCTGCAGCAGCAGTTTTTATCAGTTACACATGACCTTATTCTTTCTTTTAAAGTAAATATTAGGGCATAAGGTCACCAGAAAACTTGACTTTGAAATAATTCAATCATCAGAAGAGATACACAAATATTGTCTTAGAGGAAAGCCCCCAGGGAAGTAACTGGGACAGAAGCCAAAATCTTTATGTTCTTCCTGGCATATTTGGTCACAGTCTTAATTTAACTAAATCTAATGGGATGCATGAATGATCCCAGTACTTCAGTCTCCGCTATCTCAATCAAATAAGCCTCCATAAACCAATAGCCCCATTTGAAAGTGATTTTTATAATTAATTTTCTAAAATAAGTGTACTTAATTTACACACCATTTACTCCACTTCCTTATTGTCTAATGAAGTAGAAAATATAACTTGAGTTGAAATGAGCTTGCCAGTCAACCTAACTATTTCTTTACCTGCTCTTCTCATAAAAGTTTTTTATTTGGTTTGTCTTTGTAAATTTTCCCACTTGCTCTTTGGTTTCACCTTTCACAGGGGGAACGTAAAATAGCAACTGGTGTGTTGTACCTGAAACCAGAAGCACCTGTCATTTTAGAGATACTGAAGAGAGATCTGCCTGTGTTTAGCATTAGCCTTGGAGGACTGAGTAGACCGTGTAATATGAAATGATTTATATGCACAAGCCGATTGATCTTTATTTGGATTTCCTTTTGTTAAGCAATTTGCTAATTTGTATATTAATCTTACATTAATTAAAAGAGTCTTGCTGCCCACCAAACCCCCTCATTAAATGCTAAATTTGCTTATCTGATAGATGCCTGTTTTTCCCAGATCTCCTAATAAAGATGTATCTGGAACATGGAGCAATCTTGAGAAGGGCAAAAGATTGAATAAAGCTAGTGCCTTTAATCACCAAGGTGATTTAATCACTCAGGTGCCTCCAAGACATCCCATCACCTGAGCTTCTTCCTGTTTATAGCTGTAACTACAGTAACTACAGTCCTGCTCCACTCTTCTAGAAGCATTGTATTTACTCTTTTACTGAGTTGTGCACATACATATACCATAATTGACATTTAAATTAGAGCTGTTTGCCCACACTTGAAACTGCCATGGCCCTGAGAAACATGTTCTGACCTTGAAGCCAGATCTAATATTAAGGCTGGTCCTGCTTTGGGAGGGGATTGGACCAAAGACATCCAGTGCTTCTTTCCAACTGAAATTATGCAGTGATTCTCTAATGATGGCACTTCTATATTTTTTCTGAGGCAGAGGGACTTTGGTTCTGTGATATGAACCATTCTTGCTTTAAACAATGTATTTTCTTCTGGGTAGTCACATCTCTCTTTGAAATACCTTATTTATATTCTGGAAGAAGGGCCTTTTATGCACTTGAGGTGTGGATTCACAGCAAGCAATGCCATGTGCTGTGTTTTAGAAAACATGCCACTGGCACAAAATTCACAGTTGATTGTATTTGCCAAATATCAGATGAACTCTGTATCTGAATACTGAAGAATTTATTTCACTCTTTCCAACTTTTATGTTTTTGTTATTAGTGGATGTAGCTTGTTTATAGATGCTGTCTTCTAGGAAATGCACAACAACAAACAGCCCTCTGCACTCCCCTGCCCTTATCCTCAGATGCCTTAGTTCATATTGAAACTATTTCCTTTTCCCTGAAGCGCATATATTTTTCATCCACCATTACAGCCAGTGAAAGAATGTTCACCTCCCACTCTTAGAGTGATTTTGAATATTCACGAATGACAGTTATAAAATGTTTTGGATAAAAGCAAAGTATGTCCTGCTATTCTTTAGATGCTTCAAATGTTTCTTCCGAAATTGTGTATTAATCTGCATACAGAGAATGGCTGAAAATAGTTTTTCTGTTGGAGTTAGTTGTGTATGTGACATTTAACATAAAATCTACTATGTCAGAAATACCCTACTTTAAAGTTGATGAAGACAATCTATGATAATTAAGGAAGCAATTTCATTTTAATTGCCAAAATTATTTTCAGAACTTATTTTTGGAGATATTGCATTTTTCTTAATTAATGTTGTTAAAGCTAAAATACTCTGCAATAATTTAATTTCTTCATTTAACATAATGGTTAAACAAACAGAAGCATTATTAATGATGACTTTTAAATATAAACATAATTATATTGTCAAAATATGAAAACAGATTTTCTAGCTATTTTTGGTGACATTTTCTGTAACTTAACCAGACATACTAGTTAAGTGTTAAAGATTGTTTTAAGGGACTGAGAAATAAAATAGTTCCATGAATATCATAGGGATTTAACTCCACTTTTCTGATGTTACAGTCTCTGAGGCAACAGGAGTTGCCTTGAAAAATGCTTTGGCCACAGTCCTGTCACAATGTGATGAATATTATAAATGTATACAATGTTTCAGAAAATATAACTTTTTTCCATTTTATTTTTGCTGCTGATATCTGACTAATATTTTGAATTGAATTTTACATCTGAAAACTTTCCTGTTCTGTAATTTCACGATGGGCAGCGCTGCTCCAGACTCCATTAGGTAAAAGATTTGCTATCGGAAAACTTACTTTCTTCTTCTAAGCAGTGAGATGTAAAATGTAAATAGAGCACGTCCTTTGCTGTACAACCGTGTGGAATAGCACCACATTTACAGAGTCCTTTAGAGCAGGACTCCTGCAGGCTCTGGAGGGAAGGGGACTGCTGCACACTCTGAGGAAAGCCCCCCTGCTCCTCCTGGACCTGCTGCCTCTGCCTTGTTGTTAGCACGGTCAGCACAGAGAAATTAGAGTCTCTGATTTTGGCTTTTCTTCTCTCATCTATCAGAAGTTCCTGGGTCGTCCAGCTCAGTAAGTGCATCCATCTGTAAAATAACCCTTCTGATAGAAACAAACTGCAACACATGAGAAAATTGTCCTTTTCCATACAGATTGGTTCAAAATCAACAGCTTTAGTGTCTTTTACTGCCTTCCTGTATTGCTTTTTTTCTGCTTGGAAAACATGTTGCAAAGATAAAGACTATACAGAGGGCTTGTACCATACTCATCCCTTGTACTTTAGGTGAGGTTTATGAAGATCCCAGATCTTCAGCTGTATTCACAAAGGAGGGCTTTGCTGGGGAGAAGCTAAGGGAACATCCTTTATTTTATAAGCACTTTCTAGAGCAGGAAGAGCTCTCTTCTCACAGTGCAAGAAGGTGCCCAAGTGGCTGCAGGGATACTTTCTATTCAGTCTAGTGCTGCCTATATCCCATATTTACACACAAGAAAAGCTCTGGCAGATGCCTGCTTTCTAAAATTATGTGAGCCAAAGTTGAGGCTGAGATGTGGGACCTCCCTTTTCTCCAGCCTGATTTGTCTGTCACCCTTATTCTAAATTTAAGATATGGGTTTGCAGAACGCAAAAGGAAGAATCAGAAATGCTGGCAGTTAAATTAAGCAGCGGAACATCTCGTGTTTATTTTTAGGTTGAAAAAGTGGATTTTGTTTTCCATATGCTGAAGTTTTGCTGTCAGGGCCCGGCTGGTAATGTGCATGTTTTCAAAAACTTTGTGAACAAGTAAATGTTAGCTGTGCTTAGATGGACCTTTATCTTAGCTTCTGACCCTTTCATGGTTATTTTTGGCAAGAAAGTTCCATAGAATAATAAGCAGTGGGACTGAAACGTAGAGAAGAGCTCTGCTCTGTGTTGATGAAAGCTCTCAGAAGGCTTTTCCAAAAGGAGGTCTTTCACTTCTTAGGATACACTTCTCTGTCTGTCACCTCCTATAAGCAGAACCCAAGAGGCAGCTCTACAGCACCTGTGCACCTCTGCCTCTCAAAGCCAGCAGGTCTCAGCATTTCCTTTAGCTTCCTTCATGAGTGACACCTGCCAGATTCAGAAGGCGATGATGTGCTACTTTTCAGCATCTCAGAACTCTGGTGCCTCTAAGCCAAAGCATATGTTTGCTCAGAATTGTAGATTCCTCTTTCTTTATTGGACAGCTATTTCATCCCCAAAAGAAGACTGTAGTCCCAGAAGACCTTGAAAGAAGTTTTATGAAATGTTAGATAGGAATAGCACAGTACAGTGAAATGTGTAATGCACACAGCTGATCTTTGGCCTGCTTACTTTTCTCTCTGGGAGAATAATGTCTGTACATAAACACTGTGAGTTGGACTGCTCACCAGCTGCAAATGTTCCCCTTAAGAATGAATCATGAGCCTCCTGTACGAGGGAGATGTTGGACGAGATTTGTGGTGGAATTCAGCTCTTCTAGCTTGAGATATGTCATGTATACGTCAGCTCTGAGCTCTTTGTCCAGATTCGCTCACTGGCAAAGCAGCACCTTTATGGAGTAATTCCTTTCCTCCTGAAGTAGGAGTCTAAAATATCAAATGAATTGCCCATTAGGAATATCAGTTTCTCCTCTCTGATACTGAAAGGAGTCTAGAAAACTAATTCGGACTAACTCTAGAAAACTAACTAACGTCTGTTTGTTAGCTTCTAAATATGGACCAGATGGATGGACTTTCAGTGTGGAGATGTACCAGCTGTTACTGACAGAACTAAAAACACACAAGAATTTAACCTTGCTTTAAATTTAGAGCTTTGTTATAGCCCTGTAGGCTATATATTTGAAAAATCACCTCAGAAAAAGCATTATTGTATATGGAATAAAATCTTCATAACCTGAGTGCCTGAAAAAATAATAATATTTCCAGTATGTGTTTTTGTGGTATATTCCCAGCATGATCAAATATATTTAGTCTCTGTCACATCTCATTTTCAGAGGTTAAATGATATGCTAGACATACTATATTTCAATGAGAAATAGATGCAAATCTAGTGATTGGTTGTACTGTATTCTTTTTTTTTTTTCAACCTGAAACCCTCTGAAATGCAGGAGATTTTTTTTAGATTTTAAAAAAAGCAACTCTTCTATTACTGTTCCTATTTAATACTGTGTGTTCAAAATTTAGCTGCCAACTCACAGTCCTGTAAAGGTCTTTGAAAATTGCATTACTGAAGGTACTTTTTAATACAATGACAATGTATTTTGGTTCTCCTGTTTCCTTAATTGTAATGTTTGTTCAGCCCAACTTTTGATGTTAGATGGTAACATCTCTTATAATATAAAGCCTGATCTACAGCTTTTTCAGCTCTTTACTGTGTTATTAGTATGGAAAGCTGCCCATTCTCACTCTTTCAATACAGAAGATATTTGTAGACTAGCTAACAAAGCCTCTCAATTGTTGAGAAATGTCCATTCCCAGTAGCTGAGAATGTGGTTAGAGGAAATTAATTCTGGATAAAATGCAAGTTTAAGTTCTGAGACAATAAGTTCTCCCCATCTTATCTGGTCCAGCCAGACCAGTGCAAATATCACTCATTAATGACATAGCTTTGAATTTCTGCACTTTCCATCATTTTATATCTTGGGACTTAATCATATTTATATTGTGATTTTATTAGAAAAGGCTGATGTCCACATCTTGTTAAAGGAATGAAGGTGATAAATAAACCTTCTTGTTTATTGTATCTGTTTCTGATGCATCAATGGGAGAGATGAAAGGAAAATAGAATAAAGTCATCCAGATAAATTTTTAATACATAATTTTATGATTCTGCAATAGCAACTAAATAAAGAGGCTTGTGAAATAGTGTCTGTTATGTTCCCAGCCTATAATTCCCCAGTGCCACAGGTCTATGCACAAGAAAAACAGTTTTGCCACTTTGAAAGTTATTTAAATTCAGGTCATGCTATTTATTAAGCAGTATCCAAATCCACAAACCATTTTGTGGATTTCAGTAGAGTAACTTTTGTTATGGGTGCTATTGAAATGATTAAGGAAAGTTTCATACAGCCAACTACTCACAGTAATTTCAGTAGGAAAAAAAAAAAAAAAAAAAAGAAAGGAACAAAGCAGTGAACATTTCTGTGTAATTTCCACTTGTTGGCCATTCTGTAGTACAAACATTTCCACTAATAGCAATTTTAAAGATTTTGAATTTTAAATGTTGAATTTGAACTTCGGTCCTGAGTTCAGAAAGGAAATCCCGAGCCCCGTTGCAGGTTTTTCTGCATATGACTGTGTGAAGGACAGATTTTTTTTGACTAATGTAGTGCAGGGATTGATGGACAGACTCTTGTGCTTTTCACTTTGACTCTGAATAGAAGAGCTTTCCATGGAGAGTTTTGGTTTGCCCTTCCCATCCCACACATCTGACACTCATGATCACCAGTATCTAACCCATAGCACATCAAGCAATATAGTGATTTTCTCTTTCTGTCAGCTTCTGTTTCAATACCTTATTTCTCATGGCATAATCAAGCCTGGAGGTTCTCCCAGGATTCTCTCTGCAAACTATAGGCTGGTAATTACTGCCTTAAGAGGTCTGAAGGCAACCCAACCTGCTAAGGAATGGGTTGTGTGCAGCAGATCTCCAACCAGAAACCTTTATCTGTCTCACGGGGGAAGCTTGTGATAGGCAGTGTAGTTTTATCATATGGTTTGCAGCTGTTGGTTTGTTCTAAGTAGGGATTTAAAGTGAATAATCCTTTCTGTTTGCCTAATGCCAAATCATATGGGTATGAGAGCTGGGGAAGGGATCAAGAAAAATGCTGGGCCCTTGTTTAATTATATTCCTGCGCTTACCTGCTTTTTACCCATTGGTCTCCAAGCAATTAATGAAATATGCCAGTAATACTACCTCAACTTCCATGTGTCCCAGTGGCAAAACAGTGGTATAAGTAGATGCAAAACACAAAATCTCTGAGTCCCAGGCAACTACCCTTTCTGTGACAGTATTTTGAGAAGGTCTTATTAGTCAGTATTTTTTCAGTTTTCTCAGGGTTTGGTAGTACAAACAGATTCTTTTTGGCTAGTTTGTTTTAAATACAGATGTCACTTTAAATTAGAGTAAGAGTAAATAAAAGCAAGGCAGTAGAATTCCCATATAAAAGAAAAAAATAAACAAAAGGGCATTGTTATATCTTTAAAACTGTTTCTTTCTTTCTTCCTCTCTCCTGAACTTAAAATATCCAGCTATAATTAAATATCCTCCTTTTAAAGCAGGGAACTATATTCACAGGATTGGAGAGGCCAAGAGGCAAAGCCAGGATGGGAGAACATAGCTTTCTCCAAGCCTGGTGGTGGGAACCACAGTATTGCCTTTGTTCCAATCTCTTCAGACAGTTTCCCAGCAGAATAGCAAGCTACTTGTACACCCCAATGCACAACTAGAGCCGATACAATAAGTTAATTTAATGCATTTTATAATCTTAATTTAAAAGCACACATATGCAATTAAAGAAGTCTTCACCATCTTGGGCCTTCCTTTATGACCCATATCCACTGTCCACCTCCTTCTCATTTTTTCCTAAATTCCCCCGCTCTTTTCTCTTGCTGCTGTTTTATAAAGGGGAAGGGTTAAATGGGTGTCTCCTGTGACGCTTGTACACCAAGGATTCTGACATGGCTGGTGGCTTTGTCCCTGTGCAAGAAGGAGATGATTTCTGCAGAGATCTCATGCTTTGTAGTGAGCACCCCAGCATTCCTCCTTTGGCTGCCACCCTACAAAGGGGGGATTTCCCTGCTGTCCTCATTGCTGCTTTCTGACAGGGGAGGCAGAATGCAGCCTTCACACAGCAGATTTTCACCATTTGATTTGTTGAAGGATGAAGGCTCTTACCATGGGATCTCAGGCTGGGCTGATGCTTCAGGTTGGTTAGGTGTATGTCAGTCACTCTCTCCCTCTCAAGAACTTGACAAACATCTGGCTGAGAAGCCGATTACCTTTTAGAAATGTATAGTTTAGATACCACTCTCTTTTCTCTCCTTGAACTGTACAGGTCTTACTGTTGTTTGGATCCTATAGTTGCACCTAAATTAGGGGTGAGTCATAAGAGGTCTAACTACTGCTCATAACTTCTTCCCCCTCCTAGCTAGAGGCTGTCATATTCTGGAATAGAGCAGGAGAGGCCAGGGTAAATGCATGATTGTAGCATGCTGTCAAAATCTCCTTCTGCTCGGCACCAGACATCCAAGCAGAGCAATGGCAGAATGGGCATCTGTGTATGTTGCAGCCTGTTTGGGGTGGCAGGTTGGCACTCCTGCCCAGGGCAAGAATTTCTCCAGAGAGAGTGGTGGGGAGACCTGGCAGGTCAACCTGCTGGGCTCATCCTGCTGGGTCCCAGCCTTACCTTCGTGCTTTCTCAGGAACATAATTAACAGCAGATAATGGTACGATTCAGAAATCATCTGATGTGTTGAAAGAAGGAGCATCTGCCTTCACCTCTCCTTGCTCCCCTCCCAAATACATAAAAAGGTCTGCACAGTGTCACTGCAAC
Source organism: Scolopax mira (assembly GCA_004320125.1). NCBI lineage: Eukaryota > Metazoa > Chordata > Aves > Charadriiformes > Scolopacidae > Scolopax > Scolopax mira. Next base: position 41,489 of record BJBW01005150.1, read on the forward strand.
AGTGGAAGTTTCTGTACTTCATAGCTGCCTCCCAGCATAATAACACCCAGGCTTCAGTGCCTTACATGAAAAAGACATGAAAAAACAACCTGTGAAATATTTGCAAATGTGCAGCTAAAACTGCATACACACCTTCCTCTGCATGCAGCCAGCAAAAAATAAGATGGGTAAAACCAAACCTGCTAAACTAGAAGAGAAGATTTATTTTTACTTGCTTATAAATGAGTACCATGATGCTGATGCTGCACAAGAAAATTGAGAGGGTTTTCTTTTTCTTCAGAGAGGTTTTTTTATAGAATGAAGTTGAGAAACATTCTCTTCTGGCAAGCTTTAGGAAATTCTAACTCCAGGTTCTGAGGCAGACCCAGGAGTCCTGTTAATACTTGGTTGTACAGCCTTTGTTTGAGAAAGTATCCTAATTTCAGAGCACACAAAGACAATGTAATCATTAATAAAATAAATAAGTGCATATATTCTTAGGGCACTCAGCCAGTATAGTATAGTTGTCCTAAAAGAATACAAACACTGTGTGAAAATGAAATCGTGCTGCTATTTTTTATTAATTTTGGATCTTATGTATTTTTCTTTTTTAATTGTATCTACAAAAAGCTGTTAATTTGAGGGCAGTAACATCAATTAACAGTTTAGCCGGAGTTGCAAAGATTGTGTAATTGGAAAGGCTGTAGCCCAATGATATCCAAATTAATAATTTCAGTTTCAAATTAATGCTAGTCAGTGGGAAGTTGTGTGTAAGATCTATTTTTCAGCTTGATGAAGTCTCTAAATACAAAATGTATACATATGTCTCTGATGGAAGAGGAAAATGAAGAGCCAGATTGTTATGCTGGCGTAGAAATCAGAGTCATTGCAATGAAATCAGTTACTGCTCATTTACAAAGTGTAGCTCAGAATAGACTTTGCCCTGAAGTGCTTTCCTTCTTGACCATTTATCATCTTCTTTGAAGATGATGGATTTTGGAGTGGGCTAAAGTGGTAGTTCAAAAAGCGTATGGTATGGCAACAAGATAAAATTGAAGCAGCATGTTTGGAGACATGCATGAATCAGTCATGCTTATAAGGACTATATATAGAGAGAAATCTCCTTCCAAGGAGATTCCTGTAAGGACCATACAAAGTACACAACAGACTGTCTGAAAATAAATCCTGACACTTTAACCTGCAGAAAGGAGGAGGTTTCCTTTCAAGTTCCTTGAGCCAAAATAATTCTGCTGATTCCAACAGAGAGGGCTGGATGTTTTTCCTCTGGTTGACATACTTCATTTGTCTAGGTGATGGTTGATATTCCAGATTCATGTGTTTATTTTTTTTTAACAATAACAACAGCAACAGTAATATAAATGATAATCTGATGGACGTTGAATACATCAGACTGATAAAAGAAACAAGATCCAAACAAGGCTTCCCCTCTGGAAAACAGTTCTCCCTCCACACTGGAAAACTGAACTGCAGTTAGAGGTGGAAGATGGTCTGAGCTGGTATCCTGCAGTGATAGATCCACAGCAGTGCTGTATACACTAGAGGTTTTGTTAACACCTTAAACCCTACCTGGAATAAGCACCGAGTAAAAGTTCATGTTTGTGTTTCCCAGCTGTTGTGATGGGGCTGGCTACACAAAACAGAATGGGGAGAGCAGTTCTTAAGTCAACTGTGAAATTTTAGGAGATAACTGAGAAACAAAACCTTTTCAAGCACCAGCGAATGTCTTGACTTAGTCACAGGAAAATGCTTTTAAAGATATGATATTTTATGAGGAAAATATGTTATTATGGATGTCCTTGGGTATGAGTATTACATTTGCAGATGAAATCATAGTCCAACGATGGTAATAGTTAAGTTGATCTCCAGGAAGGATACATGATTTTAGAGCATTGACAAAGAAAGACTGATCAAAACCCTCAATATGCCCCACTGAGAGACGAGAGAGACAAGCAAAGACTGTAAAAAGTTTGTCCTTTTCAGGATTTTCAGCCTCTGTGCTGGAGCCAGGAACAGGCTGGTTCTTTCAGCCGTGTTTTAAGCAGATCTTCATCTGAATATTCGGGCTGGGAGGCTGCAGAGCACCCCCTGTGACACAGACCTGGTAAAAGCACCTGAAATTGCCCTAAGTATTGCTTTGGTCTGCATGGGTTGGAAGATTAAACCACCAACCACCTGGGGAAAATCTGGTGGAAGAGAAACAGAGGGGGCATTGCAACTCCACTTTCTGCTCTGTGGGGATTGTTTTGGTCTTTCTCCTCAAGCTTGCAGCAGTTGTCTGTTCTTGGCTGAACATCCATTCATCATTTTATTACTCTGTGAAATCGATGAATTGCAATATAAAGTCTTATGAGCTTTAAATGGTCCAAAATTAGTATATGTAGTGGTCAGAGGCCAATCAATCAATCGACAAAAATTAATCTGTCTTGTAAAGAGTGGCCTGAAGATCAATTTTTCGTGTGAGCTGAGCCACAGTATTGACTGAGCTGTGGGAACAGATGATGGATCTAAAAGTTCTGCAAATTAAATGATTTAAATTAGTACTGCAAGTATTAAATCAATGCTAGGCGGAACAAGAGGTGATGTGTTCTTCTGTTTATCCTAAAATTCAATCTGGACAGCTGTTGAGCAGTGCTGTTTTTCACAGATTTGTAGTTTTCTGGGCCAGCATTCTGTCCTGTTCCAGTCTTTGTATTGCTTTTTAGCAATAGAGGTGATTCAAGTTATATGATTCTGTCCATGAAAAATGAACAAGTACTTCTTTTGGGAGTATCAGCAGAGCAGCACTTGAGGATCTTGAAGGAGTTTCCATTAGCATGAGCTCACTCAGGGTGCCTATGTGCCCTTGAGTACTGTTGCTACACATGTAGCTTTTGGAGGACACTGTGATTTTGATTTCCACTGTGATTGATCTAAATCTATTCTAAAAATGAGGGGGGGTGGTGATGAGGAAGGTACTATGGTTATAGAGATATCTTTGAGCTTTGGTTACATTCCAGGTGCAAAACAGGTGTTTTCAATATCTGGAAGCAATAATTGGAACAACAATTGAAAAAAAGGTTATGTTACATGACCCTCCTTCACAGATGTAAGGCTGTCACCAAATACATCTGCTTCCCTACCTAATGTCATATTCACATACATTTTTACTATGAAATAATTCACCTGATGAAAAATATTTTTTCCTGGGCTGAAAAACGGGGTCATACTCCAACAGAGGTTTGATTGGAGCTTATGGTCAGTGATGCTGAATGTTTGGATTGCTCTCAACGGAATTTCTGTTTCATAATAGTATTTGTGACTTTTCTACTGTTTTCCAACAATAACTGTTGCTCTTGTATCTGAAGTTATGCCACAAAAACGTGTCAGAACATCTGGAAAACAATGGCTGGAGAGTTGCGGTTGGGCAGTGAGCAATGGAGGTGGTTTGGGGAGGCACCATGTAGGGGAGCTAGTTCAGACAGCTCCTGAGTCTAAGGCAAGGGCTTGGGGTCCTTCAGTCCATGGTGGGCACTATGATTTATCTTGCAGATGGTATTCATAGCCCTCTATAAAACAGAACTCAAGAAAAACAACCTTTTGTTAATTACCAAAGTACTGCAAGGAGTATTAGTTTTTCTCTGAGGTACTGTGTTCTTGGATAGGTGGGCTCCAGATTTTACCCTGTGCCCTGGATCCTAATAGTTCACTAGGATCTCATGAAAGCACATGAAAAGATGAGTGGGTAATACAGTAAACATCTTTTCACCCATATTTCTCTCCTAAGTAAATGCTTTTTTTCTCCAGCAGCTGGAAGTCTCCTGTCTTCTTGAAAGAGCCACACTTAATTTTGCAGATAACATTGCATTTTTTCAGCTGCAAAAATATTTTCTAAATGCATCCTGGAGATAGGATATTTTTTCATCTCTCCTATCTATTTTCTTAAGAGGGTACAAAGTAGCTCAGTTGAAGAGCAGCAATTTAAGAAATGAAAGCTGTTATGTGTGTGCATTTATATGTATGTATATGTGCCCTATTCTTCACCTTGACCTCGGTAACCATATATACTGTGGTCATTTTCCAGCACTAGGTGTAGATACTGAAGTGATTTTTGGGTTACATTCTTTGCTGAATTTCACTGAATTTTTTTAGAGTTGGAAGGGACCGTAGAGATCATCCAGTCCAACTCCCCTGCTGAAGCAGGATTGCCCAGAGCTAGAGCATGTCACTCAGGACAGCATGCAGGCAGGTCTTGAAAATATTCAAAAGGGACTCCACAACCTCCCTGGGCAGCCTGTTCCAGGGCT
>BJBW01005150.1:51351-113796 GCA_004320125.1 Scolopax mira
CCTGTGGTAGGGGGCCCAAAACTGGACACAGTACTCGAGACTTGCCATGTAACCTGTCATGTGCTTCACCTATGCAAATGCCTTTGCTGTGAGAGGTCTCAGACCCTGAGTCCCTGCATTCACTTCATATCTCTTAAAATTGTGTGATGCTCATTTTTCAGAGCTTATGCCTTTGAAAGTAGACTTCTGTAAATTGCTTTCTGATGCCTTATGAGACAGCCTGTCCTCATATAATTTTGTCATCCCAAAATACTGACATCTGTTATCAGCAGCATCATGAGAAAGTTGTGAGGCAGCCAAGAAGGGGTAGAGACAGAAATGTCTGCTAGAGGTAGTTAAGCTGAGGATCAGCACTGATTCAGACTTGGAGACACACTTGACTCATGACAGAGTGGAAGAGATGTGTCACATGCTGCTGGCAACACGAGAGTAAGAAAAATGGTCCAACACTGTCCAGTTGTAGCATTCTCCAACCACAGCACAAGCAATGCTGGCTCCAGAGTGTCTTCACAAGTTAGCTGCCCTGCTTGGACCTATGCCAGAAGCTTGTTCCCACCTTTTGCTGCCAGGGACTACAATTCCTGCATAGAAGTAGCTTTCTTTTTCATGACCGTTCCCCAGGTGCAGTAAAGATCAGGAAAGCTATTGATAGGTGATCACATTTGAATAGAAATTATAAACACAGCTCACCCAGATTGATGATGAACCTCTCTGCAGAGTCCAGAAAAATACTGGACTTTGCTCGGGAGGACTTTGCAGCTGTTGACATTGCAATCTGCCACTGACAGTCCTTCCAAAAGATCCTGTCTTAGCACAGGTCCTGTGGCAGAGATCAGCACAGACAGCACACAGTTTTGGTGACCTTCCACTTCGACAAATGTTGCTCAGCCAGAAGGTCCAAGCAACTCATAACTAATTAATCATTGCATTCAGAAGAACTTATTTATTAGGTTTTAGTCCATTAACGCAGTGTTTATGTGGAAAATAAAAGCCTATTAGGAAGCAAAACATTTTAAAACTTCATCTCCTGGGAACTGTGTTACTGTAGAACGTTAGTAATAATTGCTAAGGCAATGAGCAAAACAGATGCTTATTATTTGGCTAAGGCTAATTTTTCTCCTTCTTCCTGCCTTTCATTAACACACAGTGAGTGGGTTTCCGATGCTAGAGAGATAGAAGTGAGGGGGAACAACTGGATGTATGAGCCTCTGATACGGTGTCTGCCTATAAGCAAAGCTGCTCATCCTATTCTAGAAAGTCTCTGCTTTTTCATTGAAACAGACCTGAAATTGGCTTTTCAATCCATACTTAGACATGCAACTACAGATGTGCCAACCTAACTTTGCAAAAGTTTTTAGGTTCTACTTACAAAATTTGTAGGTCAAAATTTTCAATGGTAGGAGCCTACATATAAATTGTTTTTAAAAATTAAATTCAGATTAATTCTACTGTCAAATAGACAGAGCCAGATATGTGGGTTTTTAGCCAGATTAGTGTTTTCAGAAGATTTTGCCAGATTCATCCAGATGGTTCTGGAATTACCCCTCCCACCAAAATCTAAGGCAAAACATCTGTCATTTGTGAAAAAAATCAGCAACACTTTGCCAAAGTTGGCTAGGAACCTGGAAAATTAGATTTGGATGTGCTAATTTGTTCATTTTTTGGTAGTGCTAACAGAGTCTAGGACTGAGTGGGGCAGTAGGGATGTGAATGGTACAGAAATTTCGATAACGCACTGGCATTAATGTCACTTCCTTGTTGCAAAAAGAAGGTCTTCAGTCTCTTTCCATTGCAGTTCGTTGCAAAAGCGATGCTGAGGTTTGTCCTTTGTCTGGAACAGACATTTACTTTTAACTCCAGATTCTGACTCATCAAGGATCTGCCTTCAATTAGACAAACTCAGATTGGAGCAGTTCTGTATAACTTCACACTGCTGCATTCCTGGTAGTTTTCCCACCCTCTAATTAGCTGTAGTCAGTGGGTCTGACACTTCTTGCTTATCTGCATATCACAACTGAATGCAGAGGCTGGTGTGTGCAGTGGGGCGAGGAGAGAGAGCTGGAGAACTGCAGTCAGCTGTGCCCCTTTGTGCTATTCTGCAGTGCTCAAGTTTTGTGGAGGTTAAAGCTGCATTTATATCCCAGCACCAGTTCTGTGGCAATGTCACTACTTGTGTTTGGTGTTGGACTGCAGTACAGAATTTGGATCAGGTACAGCAGGACTGCAAGAGCTGTAGGCAATTTAACAATCGCACCTTGGCAGGTTGGTAATTTTGGGCAAGTAATTTTGTAATTTCAGTGGCATCAGATAGCCCAGGCATGATATTTTTGCTGGAGAGCATTCTAGTGACATTCTCTAAAAGGGCAGATGAAAAAACAAAAAGGTTTTCAGTCAGTTTTGGTCGTTTTAACAGAGGCAGGATCAGGTAGTACAAAGCAGCATAACTAATTCACCCTAGAGAAATAATCTTCAATGTTTTGCTTCAGTAATTAATGTCTGTTAGAGGTTGCTTGAAAGAACGAGGTGAAATAAAATATTAGGTGCACCACACCTGGCATTGGCACTGCCACAACCAGAACTAAGTTGGGAAAACTTCTGTTTCTTTCCTTTTGTACCTGCCCTTACCCCATAGGCTGTACATAGGACCAGGATATACAGAACCACATACTGGAGCATACTGGAGAACTACAACTCTTGTGATGCTTTTGAAACACAAGAATAATGATGGTAGAAATTAATTTATAATACGTTTCATTAAGTAGAAGGTTTCTAAAACAGTCTTTCTTAGTGCATTTGTGGTTTGCATTTTTGTTTGGTATGTTTTTATTTTAGTTTTCTGGCTCTAGGAAAGAAGGAAAGAATGTTCAGGAATCAGTACTGTTCAAACATTGTCAAGGTAGAAAATATTAATGAAGATGATCATAATTGCCAAAAAAAATAGATTTTCCCTCCCTATTGTTCCCCCTTCCTGGACCTCATTAGGGGGTCCCTCTTACCTAGGGACTCTGTTGTAGTGACAAAGGGCTTTACAGGCATTAGTAAGTTTGTCCTCACGGCATCCTCTGAAGAGCCATCCTTAACTTTATCCATCTTTAGAAGAGATGATCACAGAGAGCTTAAGGAAACTGTACCATTTATATATTACATACTTTTACATACCTAGGATTAGAATTCAGGAATTTCTTGTTCGTTATTCTAGACAATTAGGACACATAAAGTTAAAAACAAATAGTTGCAAAATATTAACCAAGTTTTAATTGAACCTCAGTCGTTTTTGTTTCTATGTTCCAGGGCTTCATGCTTTGGGTAATATTTAACAGCATTTTTCACTTCCTCATGATGGAGTTCCATCCCTCATTCTTTGTATCTGTTTCCAGGTTGCCTCCTTCTATCAAAATTCTTGAAGATGTTTTCCTAATGGTGAGGAGAAATTAGTACATATCAGAGTATACTGCAAACTGCTTAGCCTTGTGGAGCTGGAGCTCAGTCCAGGTTTTCTGAGTCAGTCACTCACTGTGGTTTGTTCTTTTGGCAGGTGTGGCTGAAGGGAATTTTAATGTGATATAAGCGAGCTCTTACCAGCTGACAGTAGGTTTTGCATTGAGCCCTATGTTTCCAAGTGTTTGTGTTTCTGTTGGCTGTCATTGTACCATTCAGGTTCACTGAGAAGCTGGATGAGTAATTTGGCAGAACTGGCAGGAATTTATTTTCCTGTCAACTCAATACAAGTTTGTGTTGAGTATCCTACCAGCTCCAGTGGGCTTGTATTGAGAGACGAGTGGAGTTTGAGTGTTATTGCTGATGTTAATCCCTCATTTTACTGGTATAATGTTGATTTTTTTCATTCCCATCAACATAACTTGCACTGAGCCATCATTTATTGCATCTTGTAAAGTTTCATCAGATAATGTGTTCTGGTCAAGGATCAAATCAGATCTTGAAAAAACAGGATATCAGTATATCCTTTCCAACCACATGTTAAGATCATAAGTTGTATTAGAAAACGAGAAAAATATGTTTTCCATGAATAGCACAAAGGAATATCAGCTTTAGTTTTTTTGGAAATTCCATGAACAATTACACACCAAATGTTGTATACAAGCATGATCAGCTTTTAGAACCCCCAAAAATGGAAGGGCTGCCAGCTCACTAAAGAGAAATAACATCTGTATACAACTTTCATAAAGCAACCACAGGTTGTTGCAGTGGTCCCCAGTGGCAGAGGCCTTAACCATGGCTTTTCTGTGTCCAAAGCTCTTCCTGAAAGAGGAAAGCTGCCCCAGGACCTAGAAGAACGACATGTACAGAATATTGAATCAAGTAGATTGTGTCGATTGAAATGAGTTACTTAGAAGAATATTACTCCCTATGTCTGTCTCTTTAAGATGCTGCAGGAGGGATAAACAGAAATAAGCACTTCTGTCACCCACTGTTAATGTCAAGAGCAAGATACAGCATTACCTTTCCCAGGACTATACAGCAACTAATATAATTGCTTCTGCTTCCCATATCTAGCTGGATTTGAGGGCAAGTGCAACAATAAGAGTGGGTGCAAAAGGCTTTGATCACTGTTTTAGCACGGATATGACTGATACTTTTACGCTGTAAATGCTGTGAATGAGCAATAGTAATAACATTAAATGGGGGATTTTTAAAGGAGGTTTTAAGGATGATGATAGAACATAGGGATGTTACAAATGGATAATCTGCTTTGAAGCCAGAGAAGATGACAGTGAAGAGCCAGCTCTGAATGCTGCATAGTAGAAAGAACACAGTATTCGGGTGAAAGAGCTGATATCAAAGGACTGTCAGGGGAACTCTAATCTCAGCTATAGTGGTATAAATTATACAATCATACAAAGGTTTGAGTTGGAAGGTTGAGTTGGAGTCTAACTCCCCTGCAATATGCTAGCACTATAGCCAAGGTCAGGTCATATTTAAAGTTGATAGCAAGTATGGGATGAGAATGGAGTCGGGTTTTCTGGTGGTGTGAGCAAGGTAGGATCAACTGAGAGTAATGCCAACTGAGAATCTCTCCAGTGTGGTACATGTTGGCTCTCCCCAAAGTCAGACTTTATATTGCTAGCTGTGAGAGCTGCATTGGCCAAGAGATTCTGGATCTGCAATAATCCCATTGCATTTGATGATAAAATCGTGATTGGCATTAAGGCAGATGTGGTCATACTCTTAATTTAATGGACATGTGACAAGGAACATATTCTTGCAGTGTCTTTTCTGCTATACAAACTAATTTCTTTAAACACAGAAAAAAACCGAAGCTAGTTGTAGGAAGTTATTACAAATAAAAGAACTGATGTTAGATGTAAAAGAAATGACATTACAGTTAAAGGTCTTTTGCCTTCAAACATTTTTTCTTAAAAGTACGGTTCTCTGAGGACAGATGACGCCCTTCAGTAATCCCTGTAATGAACAAGTCAACAAATTCACAGTGCCTGACTGTTCATCTTGCACTGACATGAAAAGTGCAGAAAAAGGGCATCTAAGCTCTTGCTAAGTCAAACTGTACTTTCATTTTTATAAATGTAAGCGGTATAAGCCAGTGCACAATGAATTCCAAAGCTCTTTAACGTTTTTTCTTTCTGCCATGTGTAGGTCACCTTAAGGGCTACGCATTGGCAGAGACATTTGACTCACGGCATAATAAATTGTTTATGCAGCAAGCAAGTTCATAAACATATTTTCTAAGGCAAATTGCAAAACAACCCTACCAAGAACCTCTGCACAGGAGCAGAAAAAATCAATGTAGATAGAAAGTTCAAGAAAATCCATGCAAAAATGAAAAGGCCTGAAAAAGTATCCCTTATAATTCCAAAAAGAGTAAATAAAACCCCAGCCTTCTTTATTACTGAGTGTGTCAAAACTCAGTAATTAGTAAACTCAGAAAAGTAATTTCAAGAAAAAAACCTGTCAACTACAGAAAAAACCAACATTGATATTTCCATTCTGTAGGAAAACAGAGGTATTCCATGATCTGTTTGTTACCTAGAAGCCGAAACTTGATAAATTCCAGCTGGAACTGAAAGACATGTCTATAAAGGGAGGAAAATATTTGTTGGTGACTATAGCAGATTTTATATTCTTAGCAATTATCAAATTGATATGGATCTATTTTTCTAAAGAAATGCTATCTTCAGAGACACAAAATTTCACTCACATGTGTGATATGAATTTTTACTGAGGCTCTACAATTATGCTTTTGCCTTTATGGCTTGTGATGGCAGATTTTGCAGGTCACTACATGAAGCATGTAATTGCAAATCTTTGCTTTACATTGTTTCCTGTGCAAGGGCTAGGCTTAGCCTGGATCAAAATGTGCAGGCATTAGTACTAATTTTTAGTCCTTTGAAGAGAAAAATCACATGCACCTTTTTCTGAGTAGCTGCACTGCATGAGATGCAAAAGCAAGGAAAAATCTAGCATCCGGTTTATTGTGTTTGTCTATCCACTTATTGTGTCGAGGTAGTGAGTTTTCTTTATGTGCCCTTTTTCACAGGAAGCGGGAGAACATCTTTTTCTCAGCTATATGCAGCTTACTCCACTTGGGTTTTTTAGCCCTCCTCTAACGGCCACCATCTCACAAAGCTCCACAGTCTGCTGACTGCAATTTAAGAAGATCCAAATACCAAAGGTACTTCATTTGATGAAAACCGACAAAATTGATTAGGCAAATAAGAAAATCTAGATAAAGTTTAGTGCAATGAAGCCAGCAATCGGGATTTTATTAGCATTAGCCTAAGAACCTGTAGAAAAAAAAATACTGTAATATCTGATGATTCCCTTCAATTGCAAAAAGAGAGGTCTGGCAATAGTGTCCTTATTGTGCTATTTGGAAACCACATACTGTCCACGGTAAGTACAGAGACATTAACAATAAGCTATAAAGGTATTAGAGGGGTGGAGCACTGAGAGCTCACAGAATTGAAAAAGCACTTCACTGTACAACATTAGGTATCAAAGTAAAAAAGAAAACAGGCACTGTTGCCAGAAGTGTCTTTAAATGTGCCTAATTGGTATCTTCAACTTAATTAAGCCATTATGTGCTATAATTTTTGATAAAATTAGTTTGATTGGTTCTGAGGACAGAATAAGACACATTAGCTCTTTACTGTACAGCAGACTTTCAGTGGTGTTGATATTTGTAGTCAGAAGCTGTGAATTTTCTCAGCTCAGCAGATATGCTCTGCAAGGAAAACTGTTGGACAAGAAAAGCAGATTGTCTTTTTTTTCTTTTTTTAACATTAAGATATTTGAAAAAATATTTCATTACACTTTTCTTGGTTTACAGTCTTCTAATAAATGAAATGCCTAGGGCAAATTTCATTTCTGCTGTTAATATAACTTCAGTTTGGCATTTAGAAGAGCAATTGGCCAGCAGAACTGTCTTTGAACTGCTTTAACATCACCTGCATCCCTAAACTAGTAATATTCAGGATTATTCTGCCAGGGTAAAAGAGAGCAGGCTCAGGTCTACTGGGCATATTGTTCTTTCCTGACAGTTCCTGAAGGGCTTTTAGCAACCAAATAGTTGAATAAACTCATGATACTGTAACTGTTTCCTGGGTGGACTGTGTTTAGTAAATCCATGAAAAGATTGTGTGAGGCAAACTTACTTACTTATGAGCTTATGCTTATGAGCAGTTCCTGGGGAAACTGGATTATAGCACCTTAGCACTCGTGAGGCTGGTGCAGCTTCTCCATAAATCCATGAGTGGAGAATATGCTCTTCTTCATTTATCAACATTGAGTCTTTATAGTTACTGCTGCAGTAGAAGGAACTGTACCTTCTCTTCTTCCATAGGAAAGGCTGAAAGATGTTAGAGGGGAAAAAAGTTGTTGAGGACCTAAGGGAGCTTGGTCAACATAATATGTTGCTTTCTCCTTTTAGTCCAATGTAGTATTTGGTTTGCTACATGTCTGGGGGTTCTGCTTTTTACAAGGAAAAGTTTTGGAGTTAGTAATAATAATAGTATTCAGCTGGAAAATGCTAACTCTGATTTAACTATGACAGTAGTTATACCTAGCCAGACATAATTAACAATTGTAGCATTATGTTACAAAGTAACAGCTTTCAAGATCAAGCTAAATAGAATTTATTTCCATATAGCTCTTCTTACTTCTCCTTTCCCCCTTCCTCAAGTTAGTCCATGAGAAACTTGAAAATCAAATTAAAATGAGTTGTAAAGATAGAGACATAGTTGTGTTGGCCTTTGAAAAATCAGTCAAACCATTCTTGCAAACTCTAAGATTTTAATGACTGGAGAAAATCTTTCCATAGCTCTCAGATCAGCTCTGATAATATGTAAGATTTCATTACTGGTATGGTCGTGGCAGGAAGGAGAGATGAATTCATGCGACGGCTTCTGTCTCCTAACTGCTGCAGGGTGAGAAATAAAATTGAAGCAACTGCAGCAGTAAATAAATGGTGCAAAATGCAAATTCATATTCTGATTGCCTGGCATTACCTGTGGAAAATGATATGATAATTGTCTTTTGTATCTGCTTTTGCATTTATTGATATTAAGAAACTAGAATCGACCAAAGCTGCTTTACTCCCTTCAAAATCTGGTTATGATGGAATGATCTTCCAGGAATGTTACTTTGGAGAAAAACAATCCAGGCTCTGACAAGGAAGAATATAATTGTTGCTCTGGGACATATTGCTGTTAAACCAGAAACATGAGTGAAGAAAAAAATAAAGGTCTATTACTTCGGCAGTGTGGGAAGACGATTACCAGTTTATTGACCAATAAAACCAAAGGGTTTAGGTTGAATATCCTCCTGAGTGATGCTGTATTTCAGCAGCACTTTTTATTTAAGCTTTTGCAGCACTTTACAAATGGTAATGCATTTATAGTCTCACCAGGCTCTACATTTTGCTTCTATAACAAGTTGTGGTAAAGCAGGCATACTGCACACACTCAGACTTAAAGCTTCCAGACCTTCCCTGGAGGTAGCAACATCTATAGGATCCATGCAACAAAGAGAGAAAATGTGGCTCAAGAGTCAAGCCCTACTATTGTTTTATCACAGGTAGAGGTACTCTTTTCAGAGAAACAAAGTCAATTAGCTTTGATTGTAAATCTAATTCTCTAGTAGTTAATTCAGGCAAGAGGGTTCCCACTCCTAGAAAATTACTTGCAATGGTACTTGTTGATTTACCCCGCATTTAATATAAAAAAGGGGAAAGGTAGCTCAGCACCGCCATTTTTGACATTTTTTCCCGAGAAACTATCCCAAGAGAGTTTGACTCCTCTCACAGGGATCCGTTCCCTGGCATTTAATCGCCGTCCATCCCTCTTCCCATCTTCATCTGAGCTGGAAGGAGAGTTCTTTAGAAATTTCTTTAGGAGAAGGAATTAAAAATCATATAAGTGTATATTTTTTACAGAAAGCAGTAACATAAGAATGGCCAGACAGTCACAGGACAGTCAATGGAATGAAACATTAACTGAATTTAAAATGGAAACATAAAAACAAATGCTTATTGTACAACATGTGATTCACTCTGGGAACTTACTGTGGCAAATATTTATTGGAGCACACTGCAAAATACAGTTCTATAAATAAATAAATAAACAAATAAATAAGCATTAATAAGAGAAATATAGATCAATGGATGAAATTAATGTGCCTCCACAACCTGTGCTGTCTGTGACTTTTCCCTATTACTCAAAGCATGTCTTAGCACAAATGTATTAACTGCCAGTGGTAATGATTATTCAGGGAGCAGGTGGGGAAGGCACACGCTAGAAAATGTATGCCATCTTCCCCTTTACAGTATGTTAGGTAGGTATGTTTCTGGATTGGGAGTTGTCTTTGCTACTTGGAGGAAAAGAAAAAAGCAAAACCCAAATATGATAAAGCTCCAACAATAAAAAGCACACAAATTCTTGGTGAAGCACTGAGTCAGAGCGAGACAGTGAAAATTACAGCTTTTAACATTTCCAGGAGATATGTAGCTTGCAGATTGTACTTTCAAAACATGACATACTCTGATGACCTGAATAATATGACTAGCTAAAACAAACTCCTTGCTCCTACAACTGGAAGCTTTATGTGGTGTTTTACAAGCAGCAATAGTTGTGTGTAGCCTTTCACAAAGGCTACCAGAGCCAGGTCACACGTTAGCACTGCTCGCAGACAGCTTATTCATCAAATATTTGGCTAGGCTATAAAATCCTCTTTATTTCATACACAGATTAATACTGAGAAGTGATGTGAAGGCTGAGTTCAGATCTCTCACCTGTAGCCACCACTTAACTGTCCATCTTTCAGCATGAAAAACTAAAAACAAATATGCTATTCTTTGCTAGAGGCCACAGAAGTTTTATTTTTAATGAAAATATAAAATGCATACATTTTGAATCAACAGCTTGAAGAGGAGTTGAAGTATTGTCTTTCCAGAGCTTAGACACCGCTTATTCTACCTTGGCTTTATGGAAGTTGAGATGCCTAAACCATGACTGTAAGGAGTGTGGTAATGTCTCTTATTGCAGGATTTCCCAGGTGGGCAAAATCTTCATATCGTCAGCCCAGAAATCTTCAGCATCTTCATAACTGACCCTTTGCCTTAGTTTGGTTTCAATCTGCTGCTTTTCAGCTGCTGAAGTTGAGGCAAATTCAAACCTCATCTACCCTGGTCTTTCACTCACCCTGTGTTTTGTATCAGTTCCGCCATGAAGGACATAGAATGGAAAGAGAGTATGTATTTTGAGAGTCTATAATTATAATGTAAATACAATTTAATGTTAACAAGACTATCTACACGTGGGAAAGAATATTTGCCCTTTGATTGTGTGATGTTGATGATACTGCATCAAGCAGCATGAGCTGGCTTAACTTGCTGCTTTCATGCTGCAAGTATCACACAGAGGCAGATGTCTGCGCCTTGCCTTGTCTACAGAGAATATCAGTGTGAGAAAGATGATGCCAAGATGTGTGATAAAACCAGAGTACGCAACTTCTCACACATCAACACTATTGTTAATTAAGACAGCTTGCAAACCTGGATGGGAACTAGGATTTGGTGGTTGGTTTTTCTTGGCTGTGCTCTTTATGAAGGAAAAAACAAAAGGCACATAGGGATTTCTGTTTTCCTAAAAGAACAGAGTTTGTCTGACTGCTGATACACAACGTTCAAATGGAGAATAGTAGTGGTGGAGCAGGAAAGTCTGTCATTTTAAGTGATCAACTACTGGGAGGGTTTTTTTCTCTTCCTTTTCTTGAAGTGGTGGTATTTTTCATATTCTCCAATTCTGAGGCACGCTGCTATCTTCCCAAACCCAGATTGATTGGTGTGTGCTGCTAAATCTAAGTACATGCTGCTTGAATACTGGCCAAGTTCACTTCCAAGAGACTGACTTTTCAATCTTGATCAAATTATGACTCAGTGAACTTTCAAGCTGTAGCAAATCTGTTTCCCAGCTAAGGACAACAGAAAGACAGCTTGTATTCAGCTCATCTTCTTATTCGCACCCCATGCAACATGAACAACCTTCAGGGTGATATTTATTCTGGATATGGACTGTGGAGAACAATAAGATGGTCTTTCTCATTTAGTTCTTTAGTGCCAAGAGAGCAGCAGCCTGGGGTGCTTGCGATCTGCTTGCTCCCCTTTGAACATATGATTGCCCAATTAGTACCACGTGTAGGAAAGAGAAAGGAACAAACAAGGCAGATAATGTAATTTATTTCATTTGGGAAGCAAAATAAAATGGAACTGCATCGACAGCATTGGTGTGAAGAAATACTGGAAGGAGTACTAGGAAGTGTTAGCTGAACAATGTTACACTTTGCAGAGAGCTTTATTAGATGGAAAAAAATTTATTATTAGTGAAACTTTTTATAGAAAGAATTTAAAACAGAATACATTTCATTTGTGAAAGGCAAATTTTTCAGGGTTTAAAACCAAGGCATCAATTCCTAAATCTAATTGAAGACCTCACTCTACATATGTTGTTGAACACTGTAGAATAAAATTGGACTGTATGAGGGAAGAGAGCCGGAAGCACGATTGCCCAGGCACAAATGCAGAGAAACTTGCACTCCAGGTTAACTGGAATAGTTCAGGGGTGATCAAAGCCTGGACTGAGAGAGAGGGAAGACAAAAGGCTACTCTGTGCTGGGACACTGATCAATACTCGCAAACCTCCTTATATTTTATATTGGTCTAATATTAAATGATTATTTCATTGCAGTTCTTTCCTTTGTCCTGCTTACCCCTCCTTCCTCTTTTATTCTGCTTTTTCTGTGAAAGCCTGATAGATTATGAGGAACAAACTATTTACTTATAGAAGATATTTCCTGCAAAAACTTCAATGTTCTTTGCAGTTGAAGAATCTTTCAAATGCCAACTTGTGAGTCTTCAGTCTTCTGTGGTGGTATTGACCCGTTGATAGATAAAAGGAAATAAGAAATGTAACTGACCCATGCAAAGACACCCTGCTCATCCCTTGAACTCCCCCAAGGATTTCTAGCTTATGCTTGAAGTGTCTTAGAGTTATAGAGTAATTTGTGTGCAAAATCCCAAATTATTACAAAGTGAGGCTTACAAATATCCTTTGCTTCAACTTCTCTTCCATTTTTTTTGTCTCTAGTATAAAGGAAGCTGAGATAGTACTGTGTACAAGGCACACAGCATAAGATAATTATAAATGCTGGTTGTGAAACAATTGCTAATTACAGGTAATACTAGTACTTTCACAGGTGAAAGCTAAAAGTATGAAGGGAAAGGTGGTTTGAAAGCTGGATAAAAATTTCCAGTCCCCATATCTGCAGGGGATCTCATCGTTACTGAATTTTCTCTGCTTACTTTTTATTTAATGCAAATCAATGGTGACTTGTTTTTTATTTGACACTGTAATGAACGTAAAACCAGGAGAGACCTAAATTCAAGAAACATGAGAGCTGGCAAGAGATTTGAAATAGGAGAAAATGGTGAAGAAATGTCAAAGACAAAGAGCAAGACAGCTTCCTCCCTGGAGCCAATACCTGGTTCAAACTACTGAAGACTGTGAAAATACTCATGGTTTCTTTAATTTTTATTTTTAATTTATTGCTCTTCTCTATCCACTGGGATGAGAAACAGGAAAATAAAACAATTTCTGAGGGATGCTGGAAGAAAACATGGCTCAAGAAAATCCACTTTCAAAACATGTTTTTCTCAGGATTTTCATTCATAGAAGGCTGATGGCGATGTCTGGCTGTCCCAATATTGCCTGAAACTGAGACCTTGAATGCAGGCTTTATAAAGACCACTTCCTCAAAAGGAAACTGTAGAAATTAAAATCATTTTAGCACTTCTTGAGATTTTTTTCTTAATAACACTACAAAGAAATATAAATTCCAAGTTATGGAACAACTTAAATTATTTCTATATTGTCTGCTGGGCTGCTTGGAAGAAATGCTTTCCCCTGAAAATTGTTTCTTATTTTCCCTCTTTCTATCCTTCCTGCAGTAGGTGCTGCTGCAAAATCATCAATCTGAATAACCATCTAACAATCTCTGATGGATGATTCAAGCTCATATATTCTAATTTCAATCTAACATATTCTATACTTTAATTGTGATATGGGGAAAAAACCCAAATCAATCAAACTAAACCAAGCAAATTACTTCTGGCTACTTAGTAGATATTTATGTCTATATTGTCTCTAGAATTCCTTGTCTCTGACTTGTTTCCTTAACCTGTATTTAATTTTCATCTGTTCAGACATTTTTACTGAGTTAGAACCAAATAGAATAAATGTATTTTAAGAACATTTTGAAATTATTTTTAGCCTGTTTTCATAGTGGTCCAAAACAACTATAAAAGTTTTATAGGCTTTTTTACACTTACATGGAACATTTCTTCTTAGAATTAATGCTTTCTGTCTCACCCAGGTCACTAAGGGTGATGCTTTCCTCCTCTCATGTTATATTTCAGCAAGGAGGGCTATAACTCGGCACTGACTTGGACAGACCTGTAGGTGCTATCAGATGCAAAGGTGGCCTAAGGAAGTCTTAGGAAACACATTATTTGATGTCAGTACCTTCACTTTTGGTTTCAGGTGGGATCAGGCTGTGGTGAAATTAAGGCCATACATACACAGCTTCTTACAATGTCAAGGGTGACTCTCCCTTGAGAGTGTGCTTTATTCCTAGATGGGAGAGAGCTGCAAGTGCCCTGCAGCCCATCCTCACCTGCCCAGTGGGACATCAGCCTTCCACTGTCAGTCAAGCTGAAAATACCTATCAGATAACTAGATAGTAACAGATAACTAGAAAATTCATTTATAATGAGCAAGCCCTGGATCCAAATATTCCAATTTCAATTTGCAGCCTTCCTTCGACCTGCCTACATTCACATCCACATTTTGGGCACAAACCTCTATTTCTTTGATGAACAGGTGCTGAACCACCGAGCTGGTAAACCTACTATTTCCAGTCTATTCAGTGGTTCCTATCAGGATTTCAGAGCTCAGAGCCCTGTCTAGTTCCCACACAGCAAAGGACTGAGAGCAAAATTTGTGATACTGACGGTTAATTTGCTTTTTCTAAAATATTCCTTTCTGTTGAAAACTTTGAAAAAACCCATCTACTATAACATTTGGTTTGTTAAGCAAAATTTGGAAATAAATATGTTTTTCAGTCTGTTTTCTTTTAGAAAGTATTCTCAACTGGAACGGAACAGCTTGTGCTAAAATACCCAATTATAGCAGAACCTCTCCATGAGGCTATTTGACATTGTTTCTTCCTTTTCTGCAAACAATATGATAGAGACTAAAAGCCTGACAAAATTTACATAAATGTATTTTATTCATTTCTTGTGCAGCAGGTGAGACTGTTGTCAAGAGATTTATTATATCTATTCAAGTGTAGGGGTAGCATGAACTGTTTTAAAGAGCAAGGAGGTTACTGAATTGTCGTAACACATATGTATGTGCTTTTACCCTGCTCACTTAACAATAATGAATAAATGCTTCCTGGAAAAGTCTTCTCCTGACCCCGGGATACTCATTTTTGATTGTTAACTCTTCGTGCATGATGTCTCACTGATCCTGCACTTTTGTTCATGTTAGTAAAGAAGCATCTTTACTAACCACAGGATACCTGAGCTATCAGTGAAGGACAGTGTAGTGACGTTGTGATGGGGCTTTGTGTTGGGCTAACTGTTTTTTATTCTGTTGACCTTGGGTTTCAGGTTCATTGTCAGGGCAGCCCCCTGGTTTTTAAGAGGCTTCATGTGAAGAGGCAAAAAAGAGCTAAAAAGTCAGGTGGAGGCAGCAGTTCCTGAGATACTATAGAAATGGTAATAATCTGAGGTTGTTCTGGGATACCTCCCATGTGGCCAGGGACCATCCTGGATCAGAGAGCACCACAGGTGGTGAAGCACGTTGTAGGCTGGAGTGCCCAGATGGTGAGGGAAGCAGGTAAGTGTGGGTATAGCATTAAAAAGCACAATCAACAGGGAAGAATGCAGAGATGAAAAATGAATTAGACATTCTGTTTTCCATCCTAGCCAAAGTGGGCTTCAAAAAATTATTTGTACCTAATCAGTCTTTCCATGTCCCCCATTAGCTTGTTCAAGACCAGATGATGATTATAAAAATAGACAGTGGCATTAATGACTGCAGTCCTCTTTCTCTCTGATTCCTAGGCTGGTCACAAAGGGGACTCCTGCAGATATCTGTTTAAAATAATAGTTTGGGCAGAGCTGTGGCTTGAGGTAAGGAACTGCCTTTGGCTTCTGCAGAGCGTTACTGTCATCTTGGCAATTTGACTGCACCTTGACTGCAGAAAGCCATGACTTTCACCTTCTTTTATAGGATGGAAAATAGCTATTGTGTCTGAGATTTCCTTTTTTCTGTGTTATCTCTTACATTTTTAATGTACTCTTTCTCAACTAGTTTATAGGACAAATAATTTAATCTGAGAGTTGAGTAAATGTGCTGAAGTGCAGCCTAAATATGAAAACTTATATCGTTTTGTTTTATTTTCTTCTATTCCCTTGAAAGAAAATAGTCATTTTCACTGAAAGTACACAAGGAGATTTTTATACAGAAAGAGATAATATTTAATGTGTTATTTTTTTTTTTAGAAAGTGAAGATGAGGAATTCTTTTAGCAATTTTAGGAAATTGCTCTATTTTCATCTGTCATGTAGTCTTAAACCATGGAGAGGTCTTATAGGCAAATACCTTTTTTCTCTTTTCAGTATCTGTTAGAAAAAAAACAATATTAGAAGAGCAGAAAACAGTAAACTAAATCTACATAGTTGACAGAAAATTGCCTAATTCTCTCTGCAGAGGGAATTTATAACTTTATAATTTATGGCAGTTACAATATTTAGAAGTGATGGGATTATTAAGTGGATGGTATTCACTTGAATATACTTACAGTGTAGCTCAACTATTTAATGTTTGGATAGTTGTAGCACCCCTCTGCCGCTGGGAAGTGCTATTGTGTTCTTAAAATGGGAACAAAGAAAGTAAATGCTCCTTGCTGAAGGTCAGAGGAGTCTTTTACAATAAGATATTATATCTCTAATTAGAAATCAAGGCTCACGTTGTAACCACTAGCCTTCTCTAACTGGGTTGTTCCAGTGTGGTAATTATTGTCTGTTTCAAGGAATCTTGAATGACACCTGAGCGGAACAAATTATATGGAAATTATATTCATTATTTAGTAATTAAAAACTGTAGCAGTCCAGTCAGTCAGTCTGATCCCTAAAGGGCATGCTCTGCAATAAGTAATATTTCAAAAGTTCTCCATGGTATTTTCATACCCATGTGTATGAACTAAAAACAATTTCACCTTTTTCATTAGTAAGGCATGTAGTAGGGTAGGCAGAGATAAGAGGGGCTGTAAAGATTTCATAATGTTACCTGATTTAATAATCTACAGCTAAAAAAAGGCAGAGGAGAAATGGGAGAAAAAGTACATCTGAGTCATTTCTCAGCTGTTGCTTAGCCACTTATGAATCGGGGTGGAAATAGGAAGGAAGACAGAACCAAGGGAACTGCTCAGCTCCCCACGGTGCCTTAGCACAACTGCACTTTAATTCTGCTTTGCAGTGACTTCTAGGGACAAAAGAGCAGATCAGTCTCTGATGAGAGCATTAACAGGGAGAGCAATAGCATGTTTTGAATGGAAACTATTCACCAAGCTGAAGTTGCCATTTCTCACCAGGCTCCCCTAGCCTCCCCAGTGAAAAAGGCAAGTGTTTATTTGTGAAAGTGGATCAAGATTTATATTCTGAGTGGGTACTTCAGACAAATGTTCCTTCTATTGGCAGCCACATTGAACTGATGCAGCATGAGAAAAGGCATTAACTGATGAGACTCAGGATGGAGATTGTTCACCTGATTGAGAACAAACTTGATAATTTTTCTAAAAAGTTATGTCTTGGTCTGAAACTTCCCAGAGCTCCGAATGGATTGGATTCCTAAAGGTCATGGGGCTGTTTCCCTCCTAGGACTTTTGGCCAGGGTTAGGAGCAAGGCAGAATAGCCAGCTTATAAATGCACTCTTCATCCCAGAGTTTGTGACAGCTGCCATGTCATTCTTAGGCTTTCATTTCTTATCCAAGCAGGAGGAACCAAAGCCTCTGCTGGAGAATCATGAAAGACCCATGGCATATTTCAAGATCTGCATAACAAGAATTGTTGTCATGCTGAATGGTTCATGCTTAGTTTGTGAACAAACACTCTAGAATGTTCTTGGTGAGAGGTTGCATGCAGTCACAGCTGCAATATTTCATCTGGCTTTCTTTTATAAGTCACAATGAGTAAAATTCATGATATCAATATATGTCATAGGATCATAAGAAATCAGAGAACTCGGTAATTTATTCACCAAATTTATTCAGCAGCATTCACTGTGTACAAGTTTTATCACGTACATAGCTGAGCTGTTCTCAAGATACCTCTGTATGTGACAGGTTGTGTTTATATGAATAAATTACTTTAGCAAAAAAAGACCCAACCCAATAAAATAAGTGAGCCACATTGACAAAAAATGTTCTTTGTAAAATCAGTTCCATATCTTTTGGGCTAGATGCCTATTACAGACATACGTAGACAGACCACAGGAACAAATTACAGGTAGCAATTACAGAAGCTCATAAATAAGCGAAGATACATTGCATAGTTCTACTTTTTGAGTGAACTGTTGGAGAAAGGAGCCAGCTCGCAGGGCAAAAAATGGACCAGAAGGATGCAAGTGACAAAACCAGGAGGATATGTTGGGATAAGTTCAAAGGGAGCAGTTTCTCAAGGCCAAATAGCTTCAGTCTGTGCTTTTGTTGTTGTCCTGAGTAGTTCCAGTCTTCTGCATTTACTGAGTATCACTGTCTTCTTAAAAAACCTGTTTTGACATCAGTGGTGAGGAAATTCAATATTTCCTGTTGCAGCATCATTTAAGAATTTGAGTGTGTGCATAATCCCAAAACAAATAACCACTGAGGTCTCTTGTTCTGAGTATTTGTGCAACTTTTAAGATAACTCTTTCCCTCTTTGACAGCCAAGCTGGAGGGTTATGGACACAACTCACTGTCAGCATTGTTTTTTTCCCCAGTAGTGGGACCAGGGGATAAAGCAACTGATGGTCTGATATCCTTCTCTCTCACTTGCAGCTATCTGGAGGAGGTCACAGGGCCAGCCTTGATCCACTGCCAATACAGCCATAAATCTCTTTGAGACTCGCCCTCCTTTGTGATTTCTGATACAGACTGAGTTAGTCTTGATAAAAATATGATGAAAACAGCCTTTTTTTTTTTATAGGATCCGGGTAAGTTCCTCTTCCAGATTCAGCTGACACCAAGAAATTTTAGTTTTGCTTTGATAAAACTGCAATGAATCCAAGCCTCAGCAGACTTGAGATTTAGACAAAAATATTTTTCTATCTTCTCCCATTATATAAACGAGTTTGCCTTAATGCATGTGCATGGGATGTTTCATGGAGATCCATCGTCCTTTCCAGCAACACAGCAATTTCCACTGCAGTAGGGGCTTTTGAACTAAAAGATCTTGCCTCCCAAGGATTAAGGAGCTCATCTGCTGCAGTTGTTAGTGCCTACCGTGGAACTTGGTATTTTTTCTTCTAATTCAGGAATTTGCCATCATTGAAACATTTCGCTACCACCAGAAGCTGTTTACTAAGAGGTTTCCCAAATCTCTACTTCACTCCAGGCATCAAACATCTGTGCTTCTGTTGCTCTTGCAGTCTCATCAGCTGGAGGTTTGCAGTAACACAGCTGGGAGGCTGTGTACCAGTGACCTGTTCTGCTGTCACTTCACTGCACAATGCTCTTTGACTAAATTCAGACCCAAGAATTTGTTCTCCTTTATTTTCCTTAAGGGTGTCCCAGCGAATCCTCTGTGACAGTGAAATAGTGGACTCAGTATTTAAAATCAGTTGTTTCCTGTGGTTAATATTAACTTGCTGACAGATAGAAACCAGAATGTGATTATCCACCCAGTGTTTTCAAACCTATCTCTGAGCCAGGTGAAACAGGAACAGGACATGAAAAGGTGCTTCCTTCACCTCCTGGGCCTCAGTACTTGCTGAAGGAAGAGGCCATTCAGCAGAAGAGAATCAGAGACATAAAGTGATTTTTCCATTATGGGGTTTCTGCAGGATTTCCTCATGGAAGGTAGTGCTCTCTCTTGCATTGCTGCTCCCTGCTTTCCCCTTAAGGCTGCAGCCCTGGAGTAATATGCAGACACAGTGAGAAAAGAAAGGGTAATGATTCAGCGATGCTGGCATGGGGAACACATTCCCTTATGTTTCCTCAAGGTCAGGTGCTCAGGATCCAAATTTTCTGTAGACTCATGTGTACTGAGGGACAGAACTGTCTCATGCAGCATCATCTGGACTGATGGCCACTGTGATGCCTTCCTTCTGCACGTTGCACACAACCACTGAAAGTGACACTGGCCCAGCTGTGGGCAGTCATCTCTGTACAAATCTGGGTATAAATCTTTGAAAAAAGAAACTACGTCTTTCTTTCTTTTTCTTACCAGAGTGCAACAATTTGGGATGAAAATATTCCAAAAAGGAAGTCTCTTGTTTTTTCTCTTGGATTTGGGTAATTCATCTATCACGTATGGTAGGAAGCGGCACTGGGATGCTTGATGCTTTCTTTGTGCAAAGATTGTGTGAGAACCTTGAGTGAGATTCAAACTAAAACTATTCTTATGCTTGCAGTGCATAAACCAGAAATGTTTTTCAGTTGCAGTGGTTTTGCCATTTTAGGATTATAGTTCATTGATATTCAAAGAGTTTGTCCAACTCTTCTGGTAAGTGTAAAGGATGGTGTCTGCAGGTCTATTAAAAAAATGCATTTCTATAATCCTGATAATTTCTGGTTATCTGATAAGGTATAATAATTTTTTTGTCTGGCTTTAGACTTGGGGGTTTGAACTTTTTCTTTGAATTAGTTACATTTCTTGCTTTATTTTCTGTCCCAAAATTTCAGAATGGCTTATTTTTGTTCTCCTCTGATCCTGTGAAGATTTATGATTTAACTATGAGGCTAGACTCAGTCCAGAGATTTGTAACTGGTTTAAATATCCTCAAAGTTTGGATGTGATCAGGTGATTTTGCTCCATGTCTTAGATTCCCTGTTATTTGTTTCTAATTGGTTTTTTTCCTATTTAGATGCATTCAGATAAAACTTTTCTGACTCCTAAGCCTGCTGGCTCCATCTGAATTATCACTGTTTAGGGACAATGGATATTGCTGTCAGACACATGGTGACACATTTTTCCATCTTTCTGTAACTTGTTTTTCATGCATTGCATTTTCTTTTTGCTGGGGGAGGGCTGTTTTACTTTTGTGTAGAATCAGTTTAGCCTATTGCTTTTTTCCAACACAACTTTTTGCCTGAATCTTATGTGTTCTTTCAGTTCACAGATTTCTTTGCTTGAAGATGTCTATCTATTCATATGTGAAAATCGCAGCCTTTAGAGCCATCTAACACTGGAGGTAGAATGAAAGCAGGAGACTGTAAAATGTCACTGAACTATTGATTGTTATTTGGTTCATATAAAGGAAAAGAAAACAGCCTGGTGAAGATGAACCTAGGAAATGAAATTTTGACTGTCCACACTGAACAATCAGGTCAGTCTTTATTCCACACTGTCAGTGCCAGTTAATTCAATAGTAATTGTTTCCACTGCAGTAGCAGAAAAACTACTTGCAACAAGAGATGTTTCTTTGCAAATACAGGGGATATTTTGGCTGTGGTTTATGACTGAGACTTGAACACAGTCATAATAAATACTTAACGATGAAAATTATAATCACCACTTCTATAGAGGCATTACTCAGCTGTGCCTGGCCTGATTCTTGGCAACAGAGTCAACACATAAGCTAATCTGAAGGCAGGCACATAATTTCTTATAGAAGAAATGGCTTCATCCTGTAACACCAAGGCTTAAGTAAAGTTGAGGAAAAGTCATAAATTCTGATAAAGCTGCGGTTCAAGTCTCATACATACATAATACAGATTGTATTACAAGGTGGCAAATAAATCTAGCTAGTCTGGAGAAAAAAAGAGGCTGTTCCATATGTGTTTTCATCTTTTATTAGTGGCACAGGCATTGCGAAACCCTGCTGCGAAACAGCAGGGTACCCAAAGAGACCAAATAAAAGGAAGATTTTCAGTACCACCATAGTTTTTGGACCACAAGGCCAGTGGGCTTTCTGTTTCCTTTTTTTCAGGAAGTGGCCATCTAAGCCCCTGTAACATACATCAAATGGTTTATTTCAGTTGTACCCTTCTTGTGATGCAGGAGAAAAGCCTGACACTGTGACTTTGCTTGTGCTGTTTTTCTCTTTAATATCCCCTTTTTCTAATCACAGGGTCTCATCCAGGTGGCTTTTTGATTAGAGTGGCCTGTGTCTGTCTTGTGAAATCCCTTCCAGCAACAGCAGTGTTATTTATGGCTGGGGACCTTGGGCAGAGGGGTGGAAGCCTAAGGCCTGGCCTGGGCATCTGGTAGGACTGGACGGACCCTGAAGGGGACATATCCTGCCACAACCCTTCCAGACAGGACCTTTGTTTTGAGAGTGCAAAAAGCATTGAGCTGTTCTCTCTGCTCATCTTGCAAGTGCCCAGGGTGTAGGAGAAGCCTGGTACAAAGAGCATCAGGGGACTGGGTGAAGAAGTTCTCTGAGCCTGGGGGTGATCTAGTGGTTTAAATGTCCATTTTCTCCCCCATCTTCTCATCCATCTATCTGCTGCTTTTGGAAATATAGAGGTGTTTCTCTTAGTTGTACTTATGTCAAATATTTCACAGGGTTGTCTAGCCTTCAGCAAAGAGTGCTATAAAGAGGAAAAGAAAAAGCAAGCCAAGGACATGTAGCAGGTTTCCTGGGGAGCGGCTGAGAAAAGACGGACTGTGCGTAGTGGCAGAGCTCCAGGAGCAGCATAAAAGTATTTGGCCCTGCCGAACTACAGCTGGAGATCACTAATAGCTCTGACATCTACAATGTGTGGCAAGTGATGTGAAGCTTTTCCTTTTGGAAGTGCCTGAGAGAATTAAACCTCCATCGAGCATTTATTTGTCTCCATTAGGTCCATGCAGACTTCCTATCCTGTCAGGCGCTCAGTCTACCAACGCAGATACCGCCTGGACCTTGTTGCTGAAAGCAGACTTTCTTTCATCTGGACACAGTTCAGCTCCTTCTCCTCATGTTCAAATGATATTGATTTGAAAGCAGCTTTCCTGACAGTAATAGCCATAAATGCAACCATTATCAGCTCCAGGCAAGAAGTCCTTGAGAATTTGATATAAACCTTCCTTCTGAAAGCTTTTTCTACACAAATACATGGGCTTTTGCCAAAATATCTCTTGGCTTTGCATTATCAAACTCAGGGTTACACAAGATATGAAACTGAATCTCCTCATTTTCCCTCATTCCAAGTAACTTCTTCATTTCATCAACCATATAAATGATTTCCTCTACAAAAAAAATGGCTGTATGGATCCTTCCAGAAACGTACAATTTTGTTCAACATTAAATATATTACATTTTGTTACCATTACTATAAATTATTTACAACTAACAGAATTGACAGCCTTTCTGAAACCCTACAGAGTTTTACTGAAAATACTTGAAACCTCATTTACTGATCGTATCTGTTCAAACAGGGTCTGCATAGCTTACAAGTTATTGATGAATACTGAAGTTGATACAATCTTAGAAGTCATCTGGACTTTTGAAATCATATTTTTTCAGCTTCCAAAAACCAAGCTACATTCCAAAGAGTGAGATTAATCTGAGTTTCAAATGAAGTCTTATATTTCCGTACTAGCCCATTGACAATTTTCATCTCAACTATCAATACAGCAGGGAGGTTTGGAAAATTGGGACAGCATTGGGAATGCTGTCAGCTCCTAGACTGGAGAGAGGAAGATGACCCAATGATAGGGATGTTCACTTGGAATAGGATATTGCAGGGTGTGATGGAAAATACGCAAAATTAGTGGATATAACAGATACACTAGCTGATGCCACCTTGACTACAGTCTTTACAACTCAGGTCACATCTGAGTTGTGTGGGAAATAAGTTGGGAGAAGGAGCTTTGGAGGAGCTCAACTCCACCATGACCAGACCTTCACTGGCAAAGGAGACTTCCCTGCAGTGAAACTGGCAGCACTAGAGCAGCATCCTTCCTGATGTCCCTTGAGCTTATCCAAGAGCTCTTTCAACAAGCAGAGCTTCTACCACTGCTAACAATAGCAAGGAGATATCTAATTACTTCACAATTTAGAAAAGAAGAATCCTATTGCCTTTGACCTTTCTAAGTAATTTTTTCCATGCATTGCTTTTCTTCTAAAATATCTGCTCTCAAAGTGTTCACTTACCCTAAATTGAAAGTGTAGGGTATCTTTGAAGACAGGAAGCAATGATGACAGTGTTTTTGATAGATTGATAAGAAGGAAGTTATGGAGTAGTACACAGAAATAGTTATGGAGAGAAAAAATGGTCAGCCTTTTTCTCATCATATTCAGTGAAGCCACCTTCCCCTTGAAAACCTTTTGAACTAAGAAGTGACAAAACACATTGATAGTGCCACAGCACTGCAAATGCTAAGTCTTCTTCTAAAAATGAAGTTATTTTTAGGGCTATGTCTTGAAAGTATGAAAGGTCAGTGTACTATTCAAGGATTGCAATTACTACAAATGGCTTTGTAAGGTTCATGATTGGATTAAAAAAGATCAAAGTCTCATCTGAGCAAGGGAAGGAATTGCTTTTCAGTAAGTCAGCCTTCCCTTTTGAAGGTACACTTCACGTTAATGGACCTAGTGAATGTCTTTTCACAGACTGATTTCTGCAACTTCAAAAGTCTTATTACCAGTCCAAAGGACCTTTCACATGCTAGATTTACTAAATGGAAGTTTTGAATTCTTTTCAGTGATGTAAAGGAAATATTAAAATTAGAGCAGCAGGAGAATCATTAACTCAATTTAAAACATTTCTGCTTAAAAAAAAAGGGGGGTTAATAATATTCCTTCGAATTAACTCCCCCCACTCTTTCGTCTTTAAGTGAACCACAGATTTTCTTCCCTTGGTACCAAAGCTGCAAACTCAGCTTGGTTTTATCTCTAAGGAATTTAATGCAAGGACAGTGGCTGTCTTTGGGAGTACATCAGAATAATTCTTTGTTATCCTTGCACCTACAGACCAGGCGAATCTCAGAGTGGAGAGTTTGCTGGCTCACTCTGGGGAAGCGAGGGATGCAGCTCATGGTTGCTCACAATCACCACCAAGAGAGGGACTTTCTCAACTCCACCACAGCCAAGCAATGCACGACTCTTCTGGGAAGAGAAGATCACTCCTTAGAGCAGTAACTCAGCAACAATGGGTGAGTCTGTCCTTCCTTTCTCAGAGGCAGAGAAACTGTGATAAAGGAGTTAAAACAGAAGCAAGATCTTCCTCCATCTGCAGTTTGTGGACCACCAACCGTCTGAAAGACAGAAAAACTTGGCAACTCCAGCTCATGCTGGTCTCCAGGGACAGGTGGGACCTGGCTTGTATCATCAGTATCTTCAGAGAAAATGTTGGAAGCAACAAACAGTAAAATTGTTATTATTGATGTTCTGAAGCATGTATTTATCATCTCCTTTCCCAGTTGCCAACTCATAGTGAGATACATGGTGGCCTTTTGTTGTTTTTTACTTTTTCAGAAAGGATGGGTGGTCTTTTGGGTAAGAAGACTAGGAGTTTTATTCTGGCACACACTAAGGGAGTTATATTCTTTGGTTACTAAACCTTAGAATACACTTAGATATTCTCCTGGAAAGGATCGCTTTATAATTAATTGGCTACTAGTTGCAACTGAAATGGATTCTCCTAGCCTTTGAAAACCTGCAAGTGTCTACAAAATTTGTCCTAGCTGAAATTGGAATTAATTGTGAAAAAAAATACAATGGCCAAATAAACCCCAAAACTATTATGTTCTCTTGGAATGTTAGAAAGCTTTTATCTTCCAGTGCCTCTCCTTAATTTTCAGTATTCCTACTAGCCTAGGTATAGGAGGTTTTTTGCATGTAAAAATTTTTCACCTTTAGCATTTTAAAATATTTTTATTTTTTCTAAATCAAAATATTAGTCTCAGGTGGTTTGATTTTTTTTTTGTTTAATGTTTTGGTTTTGAAAAATTAATCTTTTCTGGTGAAACAATTTCCACTGAGAAATTCCTAGGTTTAACTGGAGATAATTAGTGGATAGTGAGGGTTCATCATGAACGTCTCAGCTTTCTCCAAGCCAACTGTGCATTCTTTTGAATAATTAATTTTTTTTTTATTAGTGTGTAAACATTTATATTTAATATCGTGATTGATAGCATCATAGCATCACATTCTTTACCATGATTATAAATTGTTTTCTATATCATTCCTGTGTCCTAGAGCACTCTGAAGTTTCTTTTATGTTTCAACATGGGCTATTCTCCAGTGGAATAACCCAGGGGAGACTGAGGGCTAGTGAGACTTGTTGACTACTGAAGGCTAAGCTATGTGAAAAGGAAAGAGTGTTCCCTTTTCAGAGGAACAGGAAAATACAACAGCAAGAGGAAGTGTGAAATGGGCTAAAGGAAAAGTAGGATTCTTACTTCTCTGCTGCCCCAAAATATGTGTAGGCTGGGGGGGAAATACTTGTAACAGCATGCATGGGAAAGCCTCTGTTCTGTGTGAATGGTCTTTTAAGTATGTGTGCAGTAATCACAGATGCTTTTTTCTGCCTCTCAGGAGACAATAAAAAAGATTTAGAGTTTTGTTCAAAAATGTAAACACTGAGGTCAGTGCTGCTGGGAAAGTAACTCAGTATGTAACAGGCACATTTGGGCTCTGTCTGGGTTAGAAATACAAGTGAAGATGTCCAGGCGGGACTTCAGATGGTGTGTGTATTGCACCCAGGCCCACAGCCTGGCCAGCCCCAGCTGGGAAGCAAACACAGGCCCTTACCAGCAGCTCAGCCACCCAGGGTCCTCTCCAGCTTCACCCGTCCCACTCCATCCCAGCAGGTCCAAAGGAGGATCCATAAGCTGCTCCACTCTGCAGGACAGCAATGGTGGCAGCTGCAGTTGTGAGACTTACAGGTTGGCATAGAAGGCAAAACCTGGGACCTAAAATTCCCTTTGGGAATTTCAATGTAAGGCAAAACAAGGCCTTTGACAATGCTGGTTTGAATGCATGTAGCTATCCCATATACTGAGAAATAAGGAGCTTTAAAAGAAGAAAGCTCACTAACCTAGTATTTGTGTATTTATTTTTTTTATACGTTATATATTTTTCTTTATATTTTCCCTTGCTGCGTTACTCATTTAATATCTGGTCACACACTGCTAAGGGCTTCAGGGAGAGATTAGAGAGCATAATTACTCTCACTTCTCCAAAGTCCACACAGCACATCCACTGTATTGATTATTCTCTTCATCATTTCAGTTTTTGTCCCCATCAGCCTTGAAGCAAAGAAAGACAGCTTTTTAATTTCTAGTCTCAATCCTATCACCTGATAACTGATCAGGGTTTTACCTACCTGACATTCATGGTGCACACCAGATAGCTGCCTGATGAGAAAAACCACTGGCTTTAATTTCACATACGAGAAACTTCATTCATGCTCTCCAGACACTGTCACTTGGGAAACACTGACAGTGGCTTCTGCCTGGTAGTTGAGGAAAGAAAAACAGCACTGCAATGGCTCTAGAGCATCTGGACACACACAGAATGAGCCATCCCAAAACAGCTGGTTAAACTGACTGTGTACCAGATTGATTAGAAATCATGGCTAGAAGAAAATGACCTATTATTTTTAATGAGGAAGAAAATTCCAAGTGTGACTGCTTTTCATGAATTTTCAGTACAAACAGCATCTCTTTTGAATACCAGTGGATTTACTTCACTTAGAATCAACCACCCAGAATGCCTCACAGGTACTAAATTCTCATACACCAAGTGGGCTCCTGATCCCAGTGGAGCCAATGGGAAATGAAAGCATAGATGGAGGCAGGGTCTACCCTGTCTTTAACAGTCCTCCTAACTCTGAGTTTCCAAAGATTCCTCAGTTAGCCATTAAAATACAGATTACAAAAGCTGGTGTTAAGTGATTAGGGATAGAAATGATATTAAAAGGAAGGGCACATTTGGGACAGTGGTGTGAAAGAGGTGTCTGGGGACAATGACAGTATGGCAGGATGACACAGCTGAAAATGGAAAAAGATGATGGTGTCAATCTAACCAATGTGGAAGGTGGGTACCAGTTGCTTTTAGAGTTATTTCATGCAACAACTCCTTGTGGTCATAAACAAAGCAGGGAAATTTGGTACCGTTTTGTGGCTAGTACCTCTGTCATCAAATGTGGTTTTGTTCCTGTAAATGTGCTCATGATATCTAAAATCTCAGAAATTCCTGAGTCCTGGGGAAGATGGTCCTGAGCCATTGGCCCTGGACTCTTCAGAAACTCTCTGCCAGGTGTATTGAAGTCTGAAGTTTTTAATTGCACAGAAAAAGGCAGTGATCCTGTCAGGAACCTGTAGACGTTAAATGATTGCTCACTGAAGCTCAGGAAACTTTGCTAAAGAGAGTTCTGAGTATTTTTCTCTCAAGTTGCTCATAGACTAAGGCTACACCTGAGTGAAGGCAAAGTCTCCAAAGCTCCAGAGACCTTTTGTTTCTTCTGCACTTACTTGCTGTCTTCTTAAAACACACTGAGAAAGTAGTCACATCCTCTGCCTGAGCCCAGAGAAGATGGGAAATGCAACTGTTCTGGGACAACAGGCATTAACTTCACTTTTTTTCAAACCTCATTTTCAGAACTGGGAATCCAGGCAATATTTCTGTGATTTTCTGTGTCCAGTATTTGAAGGAAACATACAAATTTATTGAAGCTGCCTTCACAACTGTCCCAGTTGCCCTCTCCAAAAAGAGCCAGCAGATGTAGCTGGACAACCTGAACCAGGGC
Organism: Scolopax mira; assembly: GCA_004320125.1. Classification (NCBI taxonomy): domain Eukaryota; kingdom Metazoa; phylum Chordata; class Aves; order Charadriiformes; family Scolopacidae; genus Scolopax; species Scolopax mira. The sequence continues at coordinate 79,828 of BJBW01005150.1, forward strand.
TGGGGCACTCTGCCAGGCAGGGAGCAGGACCTGGGGAGAGACCAAGTTGGGCAGTGGCATCTCACCCCTTGAGAACAATCAACCACTGTGTTGGATGTCACAGGGCAGGAGAGATGGGATTTTATGCAGCTTTGCATGATTACTCATCTTCATCAGAGTAACCAAGAAGGTGGATGAGACACAAACACCAACCAGTCTGTATTCCAATTTCTTACTCTGCTCATTGCTGACTGGGGAATGACAATTGTGTGTTTGTGCATGTGTCTGAATTTGGAATCTGCTTTTAGAACTAAAATAGTCTGGCTTTATAGTCCTGAATGTCCTCAGACCTCTCATTATCTAAAAGGCAAATCTGTGAAGCAACTGACTGCACGCTGCTGCAGGTTTTCTCGCTACGGCATGGCAGCCTCAGTGCTGCTGCTATTGCAACTATCTTAGCTTGATTACACAAACAGTTTTGTGGGAACATCTACTGATCTCACACTTTGTTTATGAAGCACTCCTCAAGACTGGGAAGACTTAAACCCTTAACTGGAGCCAAAAGAACAGATGTTCCTTTTCCTTCCTCAAGGCTATGGTCTATGGGGGAAAAAAAACCCTTAAATGGGTTCATGATCGAATATCCTCACTGAGTTTGCTTTCATCTAGGTAAAATGTCGAAACTGTTGAATACAAATTTTAAGAACTATATTAAGATACTCTGAATTCTCAGTGGAGGAGTTACCCATTTTCTCTGGCTTTATTTTTAAACACAAATATAAACAGCACAGATTGTTCGTGCCTGATTGCATTAGAGAATCATTGTGGTGGGAACCCACATAAGGGTTGATATTGACTTCAGATCAGGTTGCTCAGGGTTTTGTTCAACCAAGACAAAGCAGCTTTCAAGGACAGAGACTCTACAACCTCTCTGGGCAATATGATCCAGTGTTTAATTGTTCTAATAATTTCTCTCCCTTGTCCCCCCCTTACATTCAGTGACAATACTCTGTGTTTCAATTTATGACCACAGCCAAAGGACAAAAATTGCTTTTCTGATGACTTGTGTCATATCTTGAGTGCCAGACAGGGCTTTCAGCTTCACAGAGCTCATTCAGCAATAGCTCTTCTGGTGGATTTAAGAAAATGGCTGCTGCCTCCATTATGTGTTTCAGCTGTATTTTTATCTAAGCTAGTCCACATTTTTATGTGAATAAACAAGCAAAGTGGGAATGGAAGGATAAAACATGCAACAATGAATCACATTCTGCCATAGCGTCATCAGAATAGTTCCATCAATGTCAAGATGTGGCCCTGTATGTTTTTTCCTTAAGATTAAAATGTCAGAATTATGTGGTTCATCACATGCTATTTCTTACTCTTTAAATGTTCTGCTGTTCTAGACATAGTACTTTTTAAGAAAAGTTCAAGTCACTGGTCTTGGTAATTTTTCACTGAGTCATAGCATAAAGATATTTCTACTGGACTAATTATTATGAAAACAGATTCTGTCACTTAAGTAAAAACCGTTCTGAGTTCATAAAGCAGTTTCTATCAAAGAATAAGAAACCATTTCAAGCAGTCTGCTTAGTGACTATGTCAATAGGTAACTTGCTCCTAATTTTATTGGCAGGGAGTCCCGAGAAAGATTAATGCTTTCATTTTTCAAAGACATGGTCCTGCGCTGGTCCTTGTGTGCCAGTAAACAAGGGTGCTCTGATGTGCAGTCCAGCCTTCTCCTTTGCACAAAGTTTGTCTATTTGGACAAGTTCTAGATAGATTTGGAAAAACAAAACCTGCATGAATGTTTCTCTGAAGTGATAGTTTTGAAACACTAGGTCCAGATGGCTCAGTGGGTGTCCTCAGCTACTGCATGAAGCACCGAGCAGTTATAGGGAAAAAAGCGCACCAGAATCCTGCTTATTTTGTCCAACTTAGCAAATGCTCTGCTTGGAAAGAACTGGGTTCATTTGGAGCCAGTTACCTCAGCTCTGAATGTGAATAAGAATAAAATTTCCTTATTAATATACAAAGATTATCAGTTATGACCAGTTCTCTCTTTTGATCTGCAAATTAGCATATTTTTTCTCCCTAAGGAATGATTCCTAGTGCTCTTTGGCCTGCCCAGGGCTGATACTACTTGGGTGACTAGTTTCCTGAGCAGCCCATCTTGCAGGAAAGCAGAATTACTTCTGCAGAGGGAAAGCACGTGTGTAGTTGGTACAATATGACTAAAATGAAAAGAGATTATTTTAATACACAATTAGCGATATCTTTGCAGCTCTGCACAAAGGATTTTGCACAATGGATAACTCAGAATGTGTCTGCTCACATAATTTGGCCCATAACTCAAATTCAGCTCAGCATCCAGGAGGTAATTGCTACTTATGTCAAACCAAACAGCAGACAACTATCTTTTCCCTTGGAGTATCAAGGGGCCAGAATCTTAGTGGGTGTAAATTGGTGTTTACAGTAGCCAAGGATGTGGCCTGTATTGTTGCCTTTTCTCCTTTCCATTGCCAATTAGCAAATGAAAGTGTAATGAATTAGCAAATGTGTTAACCAGGGCTTTCACTCACAGCCTTTGTGAGTGCTTCCTTGCTCCTGCTGGGGTTGGACTGACTCCTCATTCCAGTCACAAGTATTTTCATGAGAACAGACTGTTTCTGTCATAGGCCACAGCTGGGGCTCTGAGAAGGCTGAGAAGATGAGATTAAAAACCTCTTTAGTCACAGCACAGCAGTAGCAGATGAAACAAAGAAATCGCAGTATTAAAAACTGCTTTGTGGGTTTGGTTTTTGTTTTGTTTTGTTTTAAGTCTATGATAAACTGAAAACCTTTTCAACAACTTATTGACTCACTCTTTGTTCCCTACCTGCTCAAATCTTCTTCAAAACGTTTTGGAGATCAGTATGTTTCTCTCTACCCAAGCAGACAAAACAGTTCTGACATCTTGGCTGCTTCCTCTTATCTCTCCTTTCTAATACTTACATTGCTTTCTTCTCCACATCCATATGAAATTCCAGTGATCTGATTGTTTTCCTTCATGACTTTTCCTTTATGTACCTTTCCAGCTTCCTAGCACTGTGCTTAAAGGTGCAGCTTTAAGAAACAGGTGAACATCAAAGTGTTTAAGTGAACTCACTGCACAAATTGAACTCTGAAGTCTCCTCAGCAGAACAGTGTTCTGTTCCTATACCTGCCCTGGGTCCAACATTTCAGAAAATTTTTACGTTTAATTATACGGAATTTGAAGCTGCTGCATAATGTTTTATTTATACTGAACAAAAGGTTCTCTTGGAAATATATGAAGACAGTTCTGCAAGTGTTAGAGAAGGACTTCAAGAACCACAGTTAATTAAATACAGGCATATACATTCATAAAGAGCATTAAGTAACCACCGAGGCTGGGAAATTCACAGTGTAGATTAGAGTAGTGTTTTGAAGTCAGTAGTTTTGAGCTTTAGTGCTGCAGCACTCTATTGGGAGGGTCAGTGCTATTATTCCTGTAGAATAGTTAGAGGAACTGTGTATATGGACATAACAATGATTTCTTGTGCATAAACAAAGCTATACCCACAGAACAGCTGTTAATAATTGCCCAAATTCAGGATTATGTCCTATACTATCACAAAATAAGAATAGGATAGCTAAGCCCTTTTCCATTTACTAAGAGTCCACAATTGGCGGATGTGTGTTCATGTCTTAGCCTACTTCATTTCTACTAAATATTTTTGTCTGTGTTGTGGTGGTAAATTATTGGACTTCTGGGAGAAGTAAAAATTCTCTGAATGAACCTGTAAGGGATGGTGGGAAACCTCAGAAATGGAAGAAGAATTATACACCTGATTACATTCTATAAAAGTGGTGTAAAGTCCTGGGACCATCCCTTCAAAATTTCTCCCCACAATTTCACAGCAATCACAGACTGCCCACAGGTAATACAGCAAAACCAGGACTTATTAGCAAAGTGTTACTAGAGATGAGTCAGTGATGACTATATGCCCATGGTGCAGTGATATGACACAGTGTGACATAACCACACATTTTCCAGAGCACATGCACAGGGTCTTCTGCTTGATGCAGACTCCTCTCCATCTTTGCAGAAGTGCATAAACTCTTTTAACACTGGGGCTGATGTTCTAGCCCCATCTTGCAAAATGGGCTTTGCTTCTCCTTGAGTATTTCACAGCTTCGTTGTCCACAGAATGGACAACTGGCTGGGCTCTGTGAGAGCTCAGGCAACAGCCTCTGCTATTTGATAAACTTTCCCAATTTCATGGCTCAGATAGAGAAAAAAATGTTTCTCTTTTACCTTAATGCAGAGGCATTTGAGGATAATGAGGAGCTGTATTTCCAGCATTCACCTGCTAATAGTGATAGATTTTAAGGTAATATATGATGGTAGCAATCATTTGACTCCAGCAGTAAGACATGGCTTACTAACTGCAATAATGACTCAGGCTACATTGGAAAAAATGTTAGGCTGATCAACTGGTCTCATTCTCCTTTTGACTTTTTTAGTTGTTATATTGCTTCTTGAGATGCCAGACCATGCAGCAGACTATTAGTCTAGCAGGTAGTTGAACTAAGACTGAGAGCTAAGCCTTGTCCTGCACCCGCACAACAGCTGCTGGCCATGCCAAGGAAGCTCTCTTTGCTGCATTGCAGAACAGGCCATTGTGCTAAGGTCAGCTGTTTTTCTTAACACATACTGAAAATCCAGGATTTTTAAGGCCTTTTTTTTTTTGCAGTCTTTGCTAAGGCCAAGAGTAGTTCTTGATGAGAGCAAGCAGCTATTCTTCATGAATAACAATAGCAATCAGGCCCTAAATGAAAGGTTCATTCAGCCTTTCTCATTTGCCTTCCATAAATCACCTTCTCTGTGTTGGCATCTCTTCTCCCTAAAGAAAACAAACAGCATTTTTATTACGGTGAGATGAAGACATCAGTGAGAGTAGAGTCAGGATGCCTTAGTGTTGTATTTCAGACTGCACAAATCCATAATCATCCTGATCTAGCTTGGAAGTTGGCCTGCTCTCAGCAGAGGTTGGACTGTATGACCTCCATTGAAGTCCCTTCAGCTGAAGTTGTTTCATGAATATATGATTCTGCATGAATGTGCATCAATGCACAGACAATTACAGCTGAATGGGAATGGACACTGAAGAAGAGCCTCTCCCTACATGAGAGACTGTTCCAAGTCAACAGGGGAAGATTTGCAACCTTGTCATGTCCATGTTGTAGTTATGCTGAAATCCCCCAGTCTTTCAGCCATCAGTGCTCCCTTTTAATACATTCAGTCCTCCAAAAATTTCGTTTTTTGTGAAGAGTAATCTGTAGATGATGGGATGAACGCCCCAACATTGGCAAAGCAATACAGCTTTTCCTCCCAAGTTAGCTTTTGGCACTTCTCATTTTAGTAAAAAAAAGTTACAACGCTGCTAGCTGCAATGCAGTTCTTATCTGTATTTAAGGACCATACATCATTGCCACAGAAGCCATATGCATTTACTTATTGATTTTATTTTCTTTTTTTGGCTATTATTTTCAACTGAAGTGAACTATTGCCAAATTGTGAGAACAGGAATCTGTCATTCCTGAGAACAGGAATCAGGCCAAGTGACTTCTTGATTTTGTAAGAGAAAATGTTTTGCTCTTGACCCTTCTCTGACAGTGTCATTTTACATTGAGCCTCAGGCACCAGCCAACCAATTGTGAGACTAGAGAGTAGTTGGGCTGTTTTATTTTGATTTCCCTGGATTGTGGAGACATGACTCAGAGCATATGCAGGGCTAAGAAAGTGGTTTTCCAAGCTGTCAATGAGAAAAAATTGAGGGAAAACAGGCTTTCTCATTTGATGTCCCAGGATTTCCATGCACTGTGTGAACTGCTGTGTCCTGTGCAGCCTTAAAGTGCTCTCCATTTCAAAGTCCCACTAGCAATTAGTAAACAGCCCTCAGGGACAGTCCATTGGATAGAGATGGGGGAATATCATCCTGATTTAATCACACACTGAGTCACATATTTTTTGAAAGTTTATCAGATTCTCTGATTTTGATGTTCTGTTTTTCTATACAAAATAATGTCCCAAAAGGAGAAATTATTCAATTATATGTAAAGGCTAATTCAGAAAATTGCAGTCTTTGTAAAATGAGAGGGAACAACCACTGAACACTGGAGTTTCAGTGGATGGTGTCAGCTTTTGGAGGAATTATGCATAGGAGTTCCAGTGAGTGCAACTGAGTCAACCCAGAAGGTCAAATACTCTCCTGAGATAGACCTTGGTCTAGCAAAGCATTTAAGCACAGACTTGAATTAAACATCACTGAGATTGATATATGAACATACCGACTTTTGGTACTATTGCTTTCAGGGTTAAGCATGATTAAAATTGGTCGAAACAAGGAATTTCTGTTCCACTGGTGATTAAAGGTTTTCAGCACTTTTTTCTGGTGTATTTCTGATTTGAAAGACAAGCTACAAGAAACAAATGGAAGATAAATAGCTTAATTTTCAGAGCATTTCTATTAATTCAGTTGAGACTATAAGACCTTAGCATTTAGCATGTTTTAAGAAAAGGTTCAAAATCCTTAGCATCTGTCAGTTTTTAAAGCATTTTCCCCCTTTTCCACAGTTTGTGAATAAGTGAAAACTTCATGAGATCGGAGAACAGAGTAAGAAAATTCAAAGAAAGGAGGAAGTGCCACTTTCACTCTAGGAAGTTCCATTCTGTAAAAATAATAGATTTGACAAAATATTTCACAGTGGAACAAATGCAGATACTTTCCCTACTTTTTTCTTTGAAACTCTTATTCCATAGGGGAACTCTTGCATAAATTCCAGACAGAGTGAAAATTTAATATCGACAATTAGGCAGACAGAAAGAGCACAGCATCCACTGAAAACAATTTGTTGTTAAATTTGTAGCAGAGAAGTTCAATTTAGTTTTTCTTACCTCACTAACTACAATATACAATACTAAGGTATTTGGAGCTAAAAAAACCACATATGTTTGCAGAGCATTCTTTTCTAAACTATGTGGTTTGCATCTAGTGGTGCAAAGAAAACATACTGTTTCTAAAATACTTTTCTTTCTTTCAATAGCTTATTAGAGCAGTCTTGCCTTATCCCAGTGAAGATGGTAGTTTTACTTCTCTGCTGAGTGAGGAACACAGAGGACTTGCCACACTGCACCAGATTGCTCAGCCAGCACTTCTAATCACATCCTTCAGTCTGCCAATACTGCCCCCACGTAGGACGCAGTAATGAAGCGTGAGATTATTTCCCAGGCAGTATAAAGCCATCTGACGGTGGCGGGACGTTATTCACTGCCTCAAACCTTCAAATCAGCAGAGGGCAGTGACAGCAGAGCTGCCACTTTTGTTTCAGCACAGACTTTTATGCATGAGTGAAACAGTGAAGCTGGCTTCTGACCTCAGTGTGTTTTACCAGGCACGAGCAGTGCTTTCATGCTGGTCCCAGTAATAACATTCAGGCAGCATGAACAGGATTTTAATTACCACTGGTTAAAGTGCATATATATTTTCTTTTTTTAAAATGTGTATTTGTTTCATTGTTGCTTTTAATTGTGGTTTGAGTAAAAGAAAAGCAGGTTTTAGGGGTGAAGGATGACATTCCCTGTGGCGGACGAAGGAGGAGTTACTGGTGGTGTGGGAAGTTAGCCTAGAGCATAATCAGGCACTCTGAGATGTGGCTGTCCTGTCTCTTCCTGAGGGTGGCTGTGCTGAGCCAAGGTGGGTGATCCACTTCCCTGCAAGCTGATTTCTGCAGCTGTGTAAGAGCGTGCTACATTGAGGAGATACCCAGCATCATTTCAGGCAACAAGAACAAATACTCTGTCTTTTATCAAAATATTCCAGTATTTTTGAGTTCCTGTAGAGAAATCAATCTCTTTGATGGGGAAAATGACAGGCATAAAGAAACAGTTCTTTCTTTACTGTTTTGTAAAGACTCTGAGCGTGATGATTAGCCCTCATTTTCTGAATGGCTCTGAATATGAGTCATAGCCCACAGGAATCATTTAATAAAGAGAAACTGCGAAGCAGGCCTGATCAAGACCCTCTGATGCCGATAGGTTGTCTGTATTTGTACTGAAGCATGGTCTCTGTCCCAGTTGGTGCAATCCCAGCCATTCCAGTCTGATGGCAGGAGGAACTGCAATAACACTAGCAGAGCCATGTCACTTGGGCCAGAGCCCTGGGTACAGCTCTTTTTATTTATAGCACATTAATGATGAACAAAAAATTATTCTAACATAATTTGTACATGATTTTACTTAGTAGAAAAAAATGTTTTAGTTCTGAGTAAGCCTGGGAAAACTAGAGTTCTGTCTCATTTCTTGACAGAAAATCACTTCTTTGGTTTTGCTAAACTGTGGTCCTTTGTGTGTGGAGGTGACGACACAAGAAGACTTTGTGGAACAGAGATTCCACCAAGCAGAAAGTTCCCTGAATGTGAAGTATTTAGTAACCTGTGGCTGATTAGTGAGAGAGTCAACAAATGCCTTGCAAAATCATCTCCTGTAGAGAGGCAAGCTCTGCATGTGTTTGCTGCAAATGAACAGAGCAAATAAATCATACTGTCAGACCAAAATGGCATTTGTTTCATAAAGCTTTGCAGCAAAGTGTTAGTTAACAGCAGGAGAGGAGAGGTTCTGGGGAAGAGGAAGAGTTATTAATGGGCTTAACCAATGTGACTGCAAATTGTTGTTGAAGCTATGAAGAAAGCCATCATTCAAAGCCATGGTTGCATTGAGCTATATATGTCTGTCCGAAAGATATTTAACTGTATGCCCTGCCCCTCCTGCAAAGGATGGCAAGTGATGCTACATATGTGAGGGCTTCCAGTAGTGGATGTTGCTGGCAAATATGCTCAATGGACACTATCTTCTGTCATTATCCTCCTTGCATGCCCTTCCTGTCAGTTTGTACCAGTTTAGCCAACTGCTGCCAGTTCCTTCTCCATCTTCAGGCATTGATCAGAGTTTCCATTTCCATCTCTATCTTCCCTTGGTGGTCCTGTCCAGCTGTGCTAAGAAGTGTAATCCCTGCCCGGGATCCCAGGATTTTGCATATTTAAAACTTTGTATTTGCTGCTTTGATGCAATTTGTTTCCCTTGATGGGTGACATCTCTGGAGATTTGCAGTTAGCAAGGAGCTTGTGGTTGAGGAAATGAAACAAAGAGGCAGTCAGGCTTCATGGAAAGACGTAACAGGTTGCATATGTTTACAAGAACTCTGCTAGAACTGGTACAGAAGTAATATTTCTAGGTTAAAGTCACAAAGATAAAATCCCACTTATCACCCCAAACCTTTATCTGGCCATTTCTTGGTCGTGACAAGAAATGTGCTCCTTTCCTTTATGATGCAAAAAGGCCCAATAGGTTTCAGTTTCATGATCCTCCTTGTGCAAATGTGCATAACTTTCTGAGTACAGAGCCCGCACTCACTAAGCTGTGACTGTACAAAGACTTTAAGAGGGCAGATTTGCATAAATATCACTGGTGCTGTGGCAGAGCAGCTTAAGATCTGCAATTAGGGAAGCATCATGCGTTAGTTATGCTTTCCAAGTGGTATCACCAGCCTTCGCTGAAATAGCAATTCCAGACTAACCCCACAAAACAGCAGAGGAAGAAAGAACAGAGTCAATAATCCTTGTATGACCCTAAAATGAGGGTATGGGTTAATGAAGACATGGAAAATGTAGATCACTTTTTACTCCAATGGCCAAAATACACAGACAACTATTTTCTCAAGTGACTAGGAATAGTATAAAGACTTTCCAATAAAATAGGGAAAATAGTCTGCATGAGCTTGTGAAGAATAAGGGAACTATTAGGGAGAATGTTACAGCACATAATGACTGCTTCTAATCAGAAATAGGTCACATCCTATATAGGGATGGTACAGAATCAGATCACCACAACGTGTTAGGGCTCTGCCAGGCCACCCTATCTAGATCCAAGAACAAAGCCAGTTCCTGCTATTTTAAGTTTGTCGCAATTTCTGTCACTAAAATCCAAGCTGCTTTTGTTGTTTTTGAAGAGGAGCATGACTCTGTAAGTCTGTGCATACATGTGAGGAAATTAAAAAATGACAATACGTTAGCTCCTTTTGAGGCTGACACAAAGAAGATAAAAATAAGCAAGTGAAATGAGCCCAAGAAGAAGGAGCTCAGAGGAATTGCTTATCACCACATCTGATTCTTGCAATTTTGCCTTAAAGTAAAATGCAGCTTTTGAGGAAAAAAGATGAACAGAACCAAATCAACTGGAATAAGCAGAAACAGCGTTTCACTGTTTCCTTGGGGGGGATTCAACAGCTCCAAGTAGGTTTTAGATCTTGTGATAAGATCATTCATCTTTGGCCTTCTCTCACGCTGCACTCTCAGTTTTGCTGAACTGCACTGCATGAAGACTATTTTTCTCCTTTGGCATGGCACCAGCAGGCGAGAGACATTTCAACAGTTCTGTCCTGTGGGGATAGCAACTGCTGGATTCTACCAATTCATCTGAGATTATTGCTCTAGTCCAAATAATGGAAACTACTTCTTTTCTACTCCGGGTCCCTCCCTTTCCTACAGAGCTAGCTGCCAATTCTTTACTAGTTCTCTTTTTATTTTCAAGAAAAGAGAAGAGAGTATAAAACTCATGGGCAGCTATTTAACCAGATAAGGATTTTCTCTGGGGCTTGTAATGCTTCCTAGGGAAATGGGCCATTGCTTCTTTCTGACAGAGAGATTAATCACTGAGCATTATTAGCAAGTGAGAAAACACACACACTTTCAGATGTCGTCTTCATAGTTTTGTGCATTTATCAAAAGACTAATGAGGAAACATTATAGAATTCTGATTCCCTTATACCACTTCATTTGCATGAAAAAGACATCTAGCCTGGTGGAAATTACTCCCAGGGAATGCCCCAGCACACAATAACTTTCTGCTCATCCCAGAAAATCTTCCCTGCAGCATTTTTTGCTACCCCCCTGTTTCAGTGCAGAGACTGAGGCCATGTTTGTCTGCTTTTGCTCAGTTTTGTGCTGGCTAGAACAACTTTAAGGCTGCTCTGTCTTAAACAGAACACGCTCTGCTTTACAGCCACATGAGGAAACATCCTTGATCCAGAGCAACAAGGACAGAAGAATGGAAAGGAAAGCAAGACAAGCTACCACTGAAAAACTGTGGGACAATGCAAACACATAAACTGTCATTAAGTGAGAGAACCAGTTCTGCACTATTAAAGCCTTAGGTTTTAATTGTACTCAAGAGGATTTTGTATTTATTCCCTCTGAAATTCAGACAGGTGGAGGCACCATAGGATTCACAGTGGCAGCACTGAAGATAAATTGTAGCATTCCACACCACTCCTAGCCCTTCCAAAAATATATCAATGGATGTACAGAGAAAACAAATGGCTGTGATATTTTGGCAGAAATTGGTTTGAACAGAGCATATCTGGGGATCACAAGGAAGCAAGGCATTCATTCCACCTTGCTAAGTCACGGATCACTCACAATTTGACCAAAGAGAGGCTTCCTTCAAAGAGGAAACTGTTATGGAGCAAATAGCATAATTTTGGATACTCTTTTTCCTCTCTTCTGGCTAGTCCTTCTGGTCCCTCCACTCTTGGACATCACTCCTCTTTTAGAAAGGGTACTTCTGTCAGCAGTTCCCTTCCCACCCCAAGAGTCCCTCCTAAGATGGGTTCTACAGAGCACCAAGAAATCAGTGTAAGGAGGAGGCATGCTGTGGCTCTGCTGAGGCTGTAGGTTTTTTTTCATGCTGAAAAAAAGGGATTTTGAGTATCACCTGAAGGTGCCATACCAGTAGTAAAAAAGGTACATATCTGTCATAGTCATAGCCAAAAGGAAGGGCCTGTCTCTTCAGAGGAAGAACAGGTCCATGAGAATGTGTTCTTCAACTTGAGCAATAAGTAGTCCAGCAAAAGCCCAGTGAAAACACAGTATCAAGGCACCTCCTGTGGAGAGGGGATGAAGGTACAAACTTCCATGTGGAAGTATACACAGCTATTGAATAATGTAATGGCCTTTGCTGCTTGGTGGCATGGCCTAAAACATGTGAACAGAGAATTGTGATTTTTCCCTTTCTGTACCCAGCATTCATCAACAAGCTTGTCTTTCCTTTTGTGAGAATTATTTAACATCCTTACCCAGTTCCCAGGCTTCCAATAGATCATTTTGAAGAATTGGGGGGATAAATGGCTAGTGAGATCATGTTTTCAAAACAATTTTCTTCCCAACTGGCTGGTCCCCTTCTACTTCTAGTGTTTACTACATTTTAGAAATTTACTGTATAAAGTGCAAATAATTAGAGTTTGGCTCATGAAGCTATGGGATGAGGAACAGTCTTCAGAGTTCGAGAGGCTTGTTTGTACTTTGCTAGTGGCAGACATTGGATCTGGAACAGCCTTTGCTGTTAGTCAGGAAGATAATTGCTCGGACTGGAAACTGAAGTAGCATGTCTTATTGCAGTTCTCCAAAATTACTGAGACACCACTGAGTGGAAGATAGTCTTAATAATAACCCAGCACAGACCGTTTCCCCAGAATTTCAATTTCTTGGTGAAGATTTATATTTTTTAATTCTTTTAATGAAGGTTGTCCCAGAGATCAAGAAATTCCTAATTGACACTGGCAAACAGGATTATACATTAAACAGCGCTCTGGACAATGTGCTGATAGAGGGGCTTTTGGGACAGAAGTTCTGCAATCCCCTTGCAGCACTTTGAGTCCAGGTTTTGTAGAGAGAGGCAACAAGCTCAAAACCGCCCTTTTAAAGTAAACAAAGTCATCAGTTACACTCCCTAATTTCATCTTCTGATTGAACTTGCTTGAGGAAAGAAATCATATTTTTAGGCTTATTAAGTTGAATTTTATGCCAGCAGCACCATATGACTGGGTTGCACACATATGAAAATGAGTTCTTATCTGTCCCAACACACTCCTGATGGGGTTAGTTCTGAAGGACCTAATGGAACCAGTGCTGGTGTCTGGACAATTTTCTTCAATTTTCTTCATAGCTGCTTAAAGTTCTATTTGTTAAAGGTGTGTGGTATGTCTAGCAAAGATAGGTGCTACACTGGTCCCAGCAAACGCATATCAGCCCTAGCCTGGGTTCACAGGAGGGTAATTTCCTGGGTGTATCTCTGTATGAAAGCCTATGTGCCTTCATTCCTGCCTCACTGCTGTTCCAAGGGGGAAGGAGGCTGTGGCAGGGAAAGGCTGCTTTATAAATTAGAGGTGCCCTTTTGCCACATAAGTCCTAAAGCCTCTTCTCCCACACTTGGGCATGTGATAGTGAACAGAGATTCCTAGAAAAGCACCTTATCTCCAGCACACTTATCCTCTTCCTCCAACAGCCATCGGGCTGCTTCCCCCAGCCCAGGAATGCACAGCTCAGGGAGTACATGAAGCATTTTGTGGGAAAGCTCAGGCTCTGGTTTAAGTGTTGGGAGCTAATGATGGAGTTCCTGCTTCTCACTGTTTCCTATCATCGGATCTCCTTGCGTGGCTTTAGCCTCTGGCCCTGGTGGTTACAAACATCTGGGGCTGCTGAAGCCAGCTGTGGCAAGGCCATGGGGGTAGCAGTGGCTACACCTGCCCTGTGCTACTGGAGGAACCATTCCCATGGGGTGAAGCTTCACGACCCATTCACAGCTTTGGTGCCATCGGCATTCCTCTTGTTTTTCTTATAAAATGATTAAGTGATCCTAGAAATAGATTACTGTCTGAAGCCATTTCTGAGCATTTAATTTGTCCAGCCTTCTATGCTGCAGGCTATGAGTTCCTTTGAACAAACAGAGCCTGTCTGCCAGGAAACCTGACTAGTAGTGACTTTTTAAAAGCAGGAATATATCACAGAGCACCTGCAGGCAGTGGGATAAATTTTATTAGATGTAAGTATGTGCAGGGAACTCATGACTTACCTTTAATTGCTGAGGACTAAACTATGCAGCTTGTGACACGGCAGAGATCTGTGGGGCTGAAACTACACTGGTGGGAAGACTAAAGCTTACTATCTGGAAAGTGGATATTCAGGGAAATACTAACCTTAAGCAGCTGTCCACAGGGATGTTCTGAGCACTTCCTTACCACCTTAGTAGTAGTGTTTGTTCTTATCCAGAGGGATGGATGCTGTCCAGAGAGAAGCACTCCCCACAGCATCGTACCCTCCATTCACTGCCTGTGAGAGACCTGTCAAAGGGCACGGTGTGAACATTTCCTGGCACTCATTGAATCCCCGATCATTTAAAGGTCTTTAAAACTTTCTAATTATTCTGAGGAAGTGACAATTGCTTATGTCAGTTAAAAAGTCTCAAAATACCAGCTTCCTTCCCCTTCTGATTGTATTAGCCATGATGCGAGCTGCAGCTCAACACCATGAAGTTGACTTTGGGACAGCTGTGATTGGATCTCCCAGGGTCTCAGGATGGGACTGAGGGTCATTCACAGCACCAAGATTAGAGTTTCCATCAGGACTGAGACTAAGGGAGAGCTGAAATTGTGGGTACCCCTTTCTGAAATACTTACATGGGAAGGTTGAGGGCTGAGCCAGTTCAGCAGGAATGCCCCTATTTAGGGCTTTAATAGAGAATTAAAGATGGGTTTTCATTGTGTTTTGGTTGCATACATTAATTAGATAAATAGAAATTCTGTAATTTGCTGAAGGGATTTTTCTTGTGATTATTGTAGGGACATTCAGAGCAGACTTCCTGAGAAGATCCTGTGAGCCCACCTACTGCCATGTGGAGAATCCTGGCATTGCGCTTTCTTCAGCAATCATTGCAACTGTTCTCGGGTAGAACTTATCCCCAGATTTTCTGTTGCAACTCTCCAGGAGATAAGCTAAATTTGATAAACAATGCAATGCAATTCTGGGCAGAAATGTTATCCTAAAAAGAAGAACATCTGGAAATATTATGCCATTTGGTAGGGACTTTGCTATATTGGTTTTATGTGGAAGGTATGTTGGGGAGTTAAATGCCTCACATGGCTGAATTATGGTGAGTAGCTTCCATGTGTCCCTCTGCAGGCTGGGCTAGAAAAACAATCCTCTGAAAGACAACTTGGAGAGCCTGAACTCTCCATTTCTTACTCCCACCCATTTTTGTTGGCTCATCCATTGCTGAGGGAGAGCAGTCCTGGAGGTGCTATGGGTGAAAAAGCTACTTCATAGCTTCCCCGCCGAGCACCAAGTGTTCCTCAGGCCCTGTGACTGCTGCAGCAACGGGGACACCAGGTCAGCTCCCTTGCTGAGTACAGAACCACTCAGAATTTCAGGGATTGCTTTTTTAACAAGGCTTGGAAAGACAGCAATATAGGAAGCAGGCACTTCAGAAGTGAACAGTATTACTGGTAATTGCAATAAGCCACCAACCTCAAATTTTAACAACCCAAGAGCGAAACAGTGGAAATGACATCTGGAAAAGGCTTAATCGTGCAGAAATGGCACATAGATTGGCATCATGCAAAAAGGAGAATTGAGAAAGCTGAATATTTCCAAGGTAGTGAAAAATGTCACATATATAATTCAGCACAATTGAACAATCACTGGTTTACAGTCTTCTAGAGCAAAATAAATGTCAAAGCAAAAGCAAGCTCATCTGCTGCAAGAAAGAACACCTCCCAGTCAAAACATTCAATTGCACGGATGATATTGCCATTAACTTAGCAGTATATTGCTTTTTCAAAATGATATGAAGTGTACATGAAAGCTGTAGAGTAAATGAAGCGTGCGCTGACTGGGTGGACATGCTGTGTTTCAATTACATCTTTGTTAATCATAGTTAGAGGTATTACCTCAATAAAGTGGCATTATCTCCTCCTTAACTGAATGGCTGGAAAATGCATTTATCAGCAGAAAATTGGAGCCAAACAAGTGCAAGATGCCTGAATAATTCCACTGAACTTTTTAGGGGGACGAGCCCCATCACTCACAACAGCCTTCTCTCTCTTCTTTTCTACTAAAATGCATTGAACAGAGGTACAAGTGGGAAATAATTTTAGGAGCTGAAGATGCCTCTGGGATGAGATAAGCAACTTCTGTTTGATATAATTTCTTACAAATCCAAATATTCAAAGAGACCACCACAAAGTAAAGCCTTAGAGCTACTGTGCTGGTTGATGACAGGCCAGACCCACCACAAGTCACAGCTGAGAGGACTCAGAGCACTGAACCAGCAATGATTCAGATCACCATTTGATGGCAAGATGGTTATTGCTTATGAATGCCTGCAAGAATAATTCTTGATGTGTACTTATCCAGGCTGCTCAGGTCTGAGGGACACTGACAAGCCATCTCCTGGGGTACAGCAAGGGAACTGCCCTGCTTTTCAATCAAGAAGGGAAAGGCTGAAGGACAGTAGGGATCAGGCAGAAATCTAGGCTAAATGTAGTCACTGCTTATAACTAAATCAGTCATATCAGCAATATGGGTACCTGCTACTTCCTCTCTTAGTCTGTAGGTAGTGATATTGCTTTGCTAATAGCCATGATAAAAACAAGAAGGTTGGAACTATGGGAAATGAGACCGATGTTCCATCTGCTAGAGAGAAGACTTGGGGAGTAGCAGTTACAGGTCCAGCAAAAGGACGTTGCAGATTCATGAGGGAATTTTTTTCCATGCTCTAAGACACTATGCTTTGTCCAGTCCAGACTTAGGAGCTGGAGTTGCTCCTGTCTCAGGAAGAAAATGGATGTAGTTAAGTGGCAGAAGTGGGAGAGAGAAGCAGGGAAGAAATGAGAGCATGGGAGAGGAGAGATGCTTTGGGGAAAATGTGACTTGATGGGCAAAATTAGGCAGAAAAACCTCATTTCTCATCATTGGATGAGACAACCTGTCAACTACATTTGCTTACAAACCCTTCACTGCCAAAAGCAGCTTGCTATGGTCAGAAGCTGAATCACTGTTGCTGCTGACAGAGAAAGGAGGGCCTCCCCATATACTCACTTTATATTATTAGCTCCAGAATATGAATGTGACAGGTCTGCGAGGGAACAGAGAAAACACAATGAACTTCAAAGGTCCTGGAATGATGGCACTTGGGGATTGTATCAGCCAGCATAAAACTGATGTTCCTCTATGGCTGGTAGATATTGGAATCCAAATTAGACCCAAACCATTTTTCCAATACGGGAAGTTGGAGAAATAGCTAACAGCCTCCCCCAGCAGCTGTAATATGCATATATAGAAGATATCATGCTGAATAAATATAAAAATAACATTTTTGTGGCTTGTAAAACACATCTTTTTCAATCTCCTAGTGCAAGATTGGTGAATCATCATGTCATGCTGTCATTTGTGGAAGTGCAACAGATGGAGAAACAGTTGTCAGTGATCCACCAGAAGCCATCTCAGGGCTGAAACTGGTGTCATGGGGCACCCTCAGAGAGACAACTGTGATGGAAGACAGGCTCTGGAGACAGCCTGCAGGAACCCTGAATCACAGCATTTGTGATGGGTGAGTATATTTTATATGAAACTACAGGAAGCAATGTTACCAGATCACTCACAGAGGTGTCAAAAGCAAGGCAATAACAAAGCTACTATTATCTGCTGAACATTAAATCAGCCATCTAACATTTATGCATTACAATACAATCCTTAATTACTTGATTGCATGCTATGTTGATGGAGGACCTGGCTCAACCACTGCCCAGGGTGAACTTTGTGAGATAAATCAGCTGAATAGCAAATCGTAGTTGTGTGCAAGACTCTGCTTTCTTGTTAGAGGAGCCATAAGTCATGGACTGAGTGAGTCAGTGAACTGCCTGAAGGGACAGAAGATAGGGCTGCTGAGCAAGTCACCTGCAATTAAATTCCCCAGGGGCTGTTTCTAATTGTGTCACTAATTTTGTGGTAGCTGTGATATTCTAGTGTAGGATACCCAGGGATGTTTTGTGGCAGTACTGGCAAAGTACAACTGCAGTGAATGCTGATGAGTGTTACGTTTGAACAATTGAAGTGTTACTGATACAGTGGTGAATATGGGAGAAAATTGTGCTGAAGGCATCCCACAAATGTGCATTCTAATCAGCACACACTTTCTTGTTTTTTTGTCTGAGCAGCAGGAACGGTGCCAAATTCAGCTGGAAGGCTGATATGCAAATAACCACATGAAGCTCCCAGATTAGTATCATTAGTGACGTTTAAAAAAAAAAAAGTTATCAAGAGCTACATATTATATTTATTAAATCATACTGCAGAGAGGAAAAAAGTCCCTTAGAGTTTGATTTAGTGTTGTCCCTCCCATTTGAATAGCTGGGAAAAGGCCACCCTATTTGTTATTTTTATTATAAAGCCATAGAGAACAATTACTACATTTCGCTGCCATCGTGAAGGAGCCAAACCAGTAGCGTAATTTGGACCTAAACTTCTCCAGTTACTTCCTCTGCCCTATGAAGATGGGGAGAGCAAGTGAAGTGACCAGTGGGGAGGCTGAACATTTTCTGCTATGTCTAGAGTTAGGAGGAGGTGGGACTCTGTAGCGTGCCTGACACAGAAAGGACGTATGTCCCAGTTCACCAGGGGACTTGTTCCTGGTAATTCTGTGCAAGCAAAGGACGCTCCAGTCATGAAAGCATAAGTGGAAATCCATATGCTGTTATCAGGGGATGGGATTGCACCTGACTGTGCTGACCCTGCGGAGCACAGGGCTTGCGCTGGTTCTTGTGTGTCTTGTGTGTCTTCTCCAGCGTCGTATGCCCCGTCTCCCTTCCCCAGGGTCATCTCCACACTGCCGAGTCTAGTAAGAAATAAGAGTTCTTTGATTTTCAAATGCAGAAGTATTTTGGTAAATCAGCTCTCCGATGACTAGAGATCTTGCTTCTTTTTTCAATTAAGTATTTGCAAGGGTCTGCAGTCCTGGCTCGAGAGCACATCGTGTATTTGATTTCATTTTTATAATGGTTTCCCCTAAAAAAACGGTATGACTCTAACAGGACTCCACTGAATTTGTGAAATAAATGGAAAGACAATGCCTTTGATTTGCAGATACTAATAAAATCAAGACAAGACAGACTTGAAAAAGCCAGTTCAAAAGCCAGGGAAGAAAGGAAAACATAGAGGGGAAAGAGACAGTATAGTCAGAGAAATTTGTCTTTAAATTTTGCGGTTTTTTTACTGGAGAAAGAGAAAGGACTTGTATTACATTAGTCTTGCCAAATCCTGATAAGACAAAATAGTTGCAGAGATAGTTAGACTGGTAAAAGCAAAACCTTTTGGAGGATCTAATAAGTTAATTTTCTTTTCAGAATTAGGAAATAATCAGCTGTAAAGAACCAGTTGATACAGAAATAAACAGAGAAGGGGGGAAAATCTGTTCAGTGACATGTCTGGCCCACAATTTAGGACTTAATCAAAAGGGACAAGTAGTGTAGTTGCCTGGATCTCAGTTTAACAAGATACTTAAGTATATGTTTAAACTTAGGTATGTAAACTGACTTAATAACTTAGTAGATGACCTCAGCAGAGCCTTTCTACATTATTCTGTAATTACTCTCAGCAATATTAACTTGTGGATGTTCAAGGACACAACTGCACTAACTATGTAACTAAACCGAAGCAACAGACAATTGTTTATTTTCAGTGCTTATGAAAGGAAAAATAGCTAGGCCCCGAAGAGTTAATACATGTATTTTGCTTCTTGCTTGAACTGCAAATGAGATCAGCAGTATGTTTATTACATTTCCTAAATCATCACAGACAGACAGCAACAACCTTTTGCAAGAAGTTTTCTAGCTGGCTGCTTGAGGACAAGTTAACTCCTACCTCAATTCCGTTACCTTTGAGGATATTTTCCCTGCAATGACTTCGATGTTTAGTGAACAAAGCAGAGTGGAAACAGGAGAAAATTTTTCCTGTTTCCTTGTCACCTGCATGATGCTGCTGTAATAAAACGTAACTTATTTTTTAACAGATATTTTGAAAAATCCATGCAATCTAAGTCTGAACTACGAATTACGAAGTTGTCTCAGCTTCCCTGTACTAAGTGCAAGACATATTCAGCCTATCCTAAAATAGACCCATAATATTAGAATAAATTTCTCTTTCCCTCTGTTGACCATGTGACAGCCTGCTTTCTCGATAAGTGACATCAGAGGACATGTGGTTGACATTCTGACAAGGAATGGCCTTTTTGTTTTGCTCTACTGTTGTTGCCATTTTCTGTTTTAAAAAAACCCACCAATATTCCAAAGCTTTAAATTGTTTCCTTTTATTCGATTAAAGGTTAGCTGCCAAGTTGCAATTTCTTTAATATTGCCCCAGGTCATTGTTTCTGAAGAGTAATAAATGTAGAGTGTCTTTGAGATATTCTACAGAAACCCATTTTCTGTAGCAACATGATTTTCAGCAGTTTATAGCCATGAAGGGAACGTGCTGGTTCTCCTTGTAAGGCAAAGCTGTCACTGGGGTCTACACTTCTGCGGAGAAACCATGACAGGGTTTGTTCCAGTGCTGCCCACTTAATAAACATAATATCTAAGAGAGAGTTTAATGGGGGTTAGATAAAGTATTGAAAGATTTACTGCTTTGCCTGTCTCTGGATTTGATGGCTCTCTGGAATAGAAAACACCAGTTCCATAATTCACATGTCCCTTAAGCACAACAAGTTTTTTTTCCCTAATCTTAAAAAAATGGGGGGAGGGAAAATTTTGTTGCCTGGATTTCAGTTTTGAGGTTTTTGATTTAGAATTCTCTTGCCTTTTTTGAAAAGTTTGTGGGTCAGGAGTTGCAATGAATATTTACCAGAGCTTGACACGGTAGTCAGCTTGTTGTTTCTCCTCCCACCCCACCCCTCACAAAGACTGCAGCCTTATGGCTCTACAGTGTTTTCAGATCTTTACAGCCCTCATCCTGTCCCTGACTAGTTTAGCAGGATTTTAATATTTTGCATTCCCAAAGGCAGAGTGCAAAGTTCCTTGTCCATCTAAATACCACAATTCCCACAAGGGGACATGAGAAACCTGCTCTGCTGTTACTTATGGAGAAAAACTATTTGAATAGTCAGAACATGCCTGCTTCCTTTGTGAACACCTTCATAATCCTAAGGGCTATTAAAATACAAGCATAAATATAAAAAAATATTATTTCATGGCATGGTGCTTGTCATTCTTGACTTTGACAGCTTTAGGTGGCAGTTCAGTGAGCAGCGTTTATCCAATGTGATTCCATAATAATGAACAGCCAATACTAAAAAACCCAAAATCCTCCAAAACATCTCAGTTAAACCCCAACACATTATCCTTTTCCTTGAAGCATGCCAAAATGGGATGAAATAAAAGGATAAATTGAAAAAAATATTATTAATATAAACCATAGACTACACTTTAATGAAACAATTCCAAATGAAAGGCATAAAAACATTTTACCCTACTGCTTATGCTGACCATAGTTTTCTTAGCTTGAATAATAAAATAAAGTTTTCCTTCCCAGTTATAAAGAGATTTTCAGTAGTAATTAGAGTGGTATAGGTGCAGGTAGTGTGGACGGAGAGAGTTTTACAACTAAGTGCCTTTGAAAATCCCAGAAGATACTGATCTTCTGGTGTATTTCAAATTCTCATTTCTATTTTTAAGTTAGTTTTATTGAAGATTTCATATGTGGTGAATCAATGCTGAAAGGTGTGAGCTGTGACTACCACAGGAGAATGCATGCTTACTAAACTTACAAACTCTGAGTATACTTCTAGATATATTTTAATATGATGAAGGCATCTCTTGGTCTTATGTGGTAAAGTCTACATTTGGGAGTGATTTGACTTGACCAAATTTCTCTAAATGAGTGCAGCAGATCACAATCTACATGCTTTGAGCACACACTTCATACCAAAGTGTGATTCCACACTTTTTCAGAGTATCTCTTACATATTCTCTATCAGCCCATAATTTTCCCAAAAGAGGAACAGCTTGTTATTAATTTGCGTCTATTTCCTCACAGGAAATCTTCTAGGATTTCACCACGGAAGGAGCCATATGAGCAATGGAGTAAAGTGTCAGGAGCTGTTAGACAAAATATCTCTGGCTGTAGACAGCAGCTTTACTGCAGAATCTTGGACACCTTTCACATAGCAGACTCTGGAGGCCCCAACTGTGGAATTTTCCTTGGATATCAAGGGGTGACAAGGTAAGGCAACGTGTGGAGCTCGAGGTATGGAGGCCATCAGTGGGATCTGGTGAGTGACTTCCAGTGTAGAATGAAAAACTGTGTGTCAAATTTCAGAGGGAAAATGGAGACAGAATATAAGGGAAAGTTCAAAGCAAGCATCAGATCTGGCTGCACCTGGAGCAGACGCTCCTGCTCTCACTACACTGCCTGTCTACACCCCAAACAGGGATTAACCTGTTCAGGTCCAAGAGACAGGAGATGTGAAATACCTTCTTCCTCTCCCTGTGTTCACACCCCTTCCTGTCCTCACCACAAAGCCATCACCTGATAGTCCACAAACCTTTCTTACATAGGAGAAGTAGTTAGGGACAAAAAGCAAATCTGTGGATGACAAGCTTAGATTTGTTAAAAGGTCTGCTTTCTCCAGAGACCAGCCTGCTTATACATGCAGCAAAGTTCACCGTATATGCTCTCGACATTACGTTCTGTCTGAAAAAAAGCAAAGGTAGCTTATCTGTAATTTTGATCACATCATTTATTTTCATAATATCGTAAAGTATTGCTACAATGGATGGATCTCTTTTCTTGCTGTTCCAATACAGGTCATTCAGGTGTGGTATTTATAGATATTTTTGATGAGCTCACAGATTTCAGTGCTGACCCTGGTGACATAAAAATGTCTGTATCTGTAAATTCATTTATACTGGAAAAAC
The DNA here is from genome assembly GCA_004320125.1 of Scolopax mira. NCBI lineage: Eukaryota > Metazoa > Chordata > Aves > Charadriiformes > Scolopacidae > Scolopax > Scolopax mira. The sequence continues at coordinate 102,666 of BJBW01005150.1, forward strand.
AAAAAGAAGGAAAAGTTGGGGAAATTAAATCCCAGCAAAATCAAACAGCTTGCACAGTGTAGTGCCTAGAACATTTTGTATTGGCCTTATGCATAAAGGTTTGAGAATATAACCGCTATTGCCTGTCATTCAGCAATTTCCTGTATGAGTCAGTACAGAGGCATTTAACCCCAAGGAACTTGCAGAAACCTTCATTCTTAACTCACTTGAAAGTAAAAAGGACGATGCACTTCAGATTATAAACTCTGTAAGTGAGCTCTATGGTGTGGTCTGTAGCCCTGACCTAGTGTTGGTGTCTTAGAAGTGTTCACTGGCCCTTCCATCCAGTCTGTAAAGGTCACTGAAAAGTTCCCAGGGCTTTTATTTGCATTTGCTTAGGCCCAAATATGATGGTTTTTTTTCTAACTTTACTTTTGGTGATTGTATTAGAAAAGGGAATTAACTCATAAGGCCAAATTTCCATTAGACCAAATTTCACTTTCACTTTGGAAAAATCACCACTTCAGGAGGATTTGGGTTCACCTGCCCGAGAGTGACATTAAAATTAACTTTCAGCAGTTGTCTTCAAGGCTTCCATATTCATTGGAGTTTATAAAGCATTTCTTTTGACGGTGTAGCTTTATAAATAGAGAAATTACCAGATTGTACTTCTTCTCCCAAAGGCACCTCCCTTTGTACAAGTGTGTCTTTGTCCTTAGCTGTGGCTCCTTTGTGTCATCTTAGTGTGGGCAGCAACAGCTCTTTACTCTGCCCAGGCAGTCTCAGAAAATAACTGAAAAAGCTTTGTCACTGAAATCAGAACGTTTTCTAAATTGCGGAAACAAGGCATAGCCGGTTGGAGAGCGTTAAATTCCCTTTTTCCTTATCTTTTATTACCCTCTAGTGGCTGAGTTCTTGAGCATCAGCATCTGAAGTAAAGCAGTTAGCTGAAGGTTTTCACGCATTGGTCTTTAACTGACCATACATGACCTCTACATTTCCAATAAGTTTTAATTTTTTTTAAAAAAATGCTTTCATCAAAATAATAAAAACCTTAAAAAAACCCAATCCCAATCAGATTATCTTTGGAGGAAATGATGTGCGTATCTTCCTGCCAAAGCAGAAGAAATGGTCTTCAACACTGAATGATAGAGAACCACATAGGATAGGAAGATAAAAATAGGCCCTAAAAATGGATAAAGGCCTATTTTTATCTTCCCTGACATCTTTCCAGACTAGGTAAGGAATGGGAGAGGCAATGAATTACAATATTAAACACTTAGGAAAGGATGAGTATATTAAAAACTTCCATTTTTACTTGTGGTTGTCATGGAGGAACAATCATTCAAGGTTCCTAGGGAATAAAACTTTTACATTTCAGTTTCTATTTGTCATTTCAGAATATTTTAAGGGTTCAGAGGGATTTATGATCAATATGTTTATCTCAAGGGATTTGGCAATGTAATCACTAAAATGCCTTGCATTGTTCAGTTTGTTCATTCTCAATTATCATTCTAAATTTCTCAAAGACTCAGAACAGCGTGTCTGTTATTATTAACAAATTAAGATGTTAATTCTCTTAATTCCTGTTAAAGCAGTAAAATAAATCTGAAGGGCAATCAGGTTACTTTTAACATTTTTATGACTTAAAAAGGAGTAGAGAGATTCAGATGCGTATTTCCTGCAGAACAATTACATTAGATTTCATTTTCTCTGACTTTGGGAACATTAGAAATGTTCAGTGAGTGCTTGTGATTAGCTGTTTGCACTGTCATGGTAATGAGTTGTGTGGTATTAGCTCTGTTCTGGCAGAATACATAAATTACCACCGCGGTTCTAGTTATGAATATGAGAACAGAACATTCAATTTGAAATTGCATGGTTTCAGTGTGATTCTATTGTTTGTTGGAACTAACAGAAACAATTCAATCAAATTTGCATAACTGCCCAATAGTTAGAAATTTCATGTGATATATTTAATAGCACTATTTTCATCTAGCAAATCTTTCCATGAGAATTATACAGCAAAGCAAACTCAGCACACATTCTTGATGAAGACTTTTCAAATAAACATATCATATTATTAGAAATTAATTCAGGATATGGTGGAGCTTGGACTCCCAAGCATATGAATATTTATGCATCAAAGAACAGTCCCCAAAATATGATTCTCTTTGTGAATGCTTATTCAGTAGGAACTTCCAAAAATACAGCAATTAAATAAGCTGAAATATCAGATCTAAAAATATGTATTTTCTTGAGATTGAAATCCTTGGAGGAGGTGCTTTCTCATGATTCTTTCAACTTTGAAACTTAAGTCACATTTGACATAAAGAGAGAATTACCTTTCAGTACGTTGCTGCCTTGCTTTTGCGAGTGGCTCATGGATTAGGAGGAGGAGAAAGTTGGGGACTAATTATTTGAAGTGAATTTAACAAATGTTGTATAAGCTTCAGTAATATCCACATGAATTTGGTTCTGGCTGAGGTAGAAATAATTAGGAAGTTTCTATTTCCTTGAAAATGTTCCTATGAGGTCCCAATTCTGTAATCTTTAATTACAAATACCCATGATTTCAAGGGCAAAATTTGAATAATTAGAAACTCCAGAATTTAGTCAAAGATAAGGAAAGGGAAATCCTTTGGGATCCTAAGGCAAATCATGTGGATGCTCTGGTCTGTTTCCTGTGGTGTTACAGTGTCATTAAGACACAAATTCCTGTTTTTTGGTTCCAGCACTCAGTTGAGTGCTGCAAAGTGTCTTTCAGATGAGAGTTCAGAAACACTTGAACGGTATGGACCTGTCGCCTTTTGACCACCTTGATTAGCCAAACATGGAACAAAGCTAATGATGCCTCCCAGATATCTTTAATCAAAATTCTTAAAATGCAATTAAGTTTCTGTTTTAATTGCCTGACAGCTGCAGCCAGATTTGGGCATATTAACAGAAGTAATGTTTTTGTTTCTAAATTTAAGTGCTTCATTTCTGAAAGATGCTATCTCAGGCATCCCAGACAGGGTACCATGGTCTGCCACTGTGAACGTGTGGAGTAGTTGCTGTCCTTATCCAGCCTCTAAAACCCAAAGAATAGAGACTAGTAAAAATAAGTGATTCAAGATGCTTTGTAAAAAGAATGCCAGCCAAAGCCCACTGTGATCGTGGCTGTTCTGCTGTGTATATATTTAATAAGTCAGAGTAAGGCTGCAAGCAAGACTGCAAGCCAAGGCTGCCAGGCCATAGGCTGACCTACAAACCTGAAAATGTTTCCTTAGTTTTTTGCTAATGGATGTTGAGGAGCCCTGCTGGTGCAAGGCACTTCTTGCATGGGAGCTCCTGATGGACTCTTGACGATAACTTTGGGTCACTTCTGGTCACCACTGTCCAGAGCAGAGCAGAAGAGGTTGCTCTGTTCTGTGTTGAGCTGCCTTTTTAGAGGGCAAGAACTGGACTGTAATGTAAATTGTAATGTAAACTGCTTTGATTTCAATGGAGTTTTCCAAACTTACAGAGCGGTGGAGCTGGAAGCAGAATTCGCGGGGGCTCATTGTGTTTAGATGAGGTTGATTTAGACTTGCTTAAATGGATATAATGGCCTAATTTCATGTTCCTAGAAACCTCAGGTGTGACAGGCCAAAGGTCCAGCCTATGGAGTCACTTCAAGGGGAAGATCTGCTGGTGAATATTTCCTCAAGTGGCTTGTTCTTCCAGCTTGGAGCAGTATCGTGCTCCAGCATCCCACGTGTCAGGTGGTGGTGAGGTTGTGGGCAGCTGAAGCTCTGTCACGCTGAGTGAGGGAGACCCTTCACATCAGCTCTGCTCTTTTCCCTGTTTTAATACGAATGCAGCAAGATTAACATCGGAGTGGTGTCCACCTTTAAAAAAGAAAAAAATAAAAAATAATCAGAGCTTTGGAAGAAAAAGTAGAAACTAAGAAGGATGTGCTTTGGGGGGTCATAAGAAGGGTACCAGAAAACAAGCTAAAACTACAGCTTTTATTTCACCATCAAAATATAATACTCTTCTTTACCCTTCTTCTTTCGTATCAAATAGAATTCCCTTTATTTCTAGGCATTTTCCCTTAGCTCAGAGCTGGTAAGGAGCAAGACGGGGGCTGTTTTGGAAACCCTGTTTCTAGACTCTATGTCCTTCTTACTGTTTGGACTGTTTGTGTCCAGCAAGGTACCATGAAAACCAGCGGATCTTCCTACAACTGAGTGTGTAACTAAGTCTTCCTGTGGGACTTGGTTATTTTCCTGAAGAAAGTCCCCTGTTTGACCACTACCCTGCATTTCTTAGAATCTATCTATATGTGAAGAAAGGAAACTGGATGTCTCAAACGGGCTACATTGCTGAAATGAATGTTTCTCAATGAATTGTTTGACCACAAAAAGTATAAAGAAAATCTAGGGAGGCCCTGGGCTGGTGGCTCAGCTGTTCCCGTGCAGCAAGGGTGCAGAACACTTGGATTGGTCTAACTGTGCCTGCACTAGAAAGGCTGAGATCCTGCCAGCCCTATGGCTGCTGCTGCTGACAAGGGTCTCATTCTGATGCCATCCTGCTCAGACCTAATGTCTGCAGGTGGCTGGCCCCAAAAACATGCTCTAGTCACAAAATGCGATGTTGGTTCTGCAGGTCTTCTGCTTTGCTAAATACAACACAGAAATTGTTGGTGGATGTTAAGCCAGCCAAGAAAGATAAAGTGGACAGGAGATAAATGTGGGTCAGGAATGGAAAGTTTGGCCTTTCTGGCACTCATGTATTGATATTAAATCTAAAAGTAGCCATGGAAGAATGGGGGAAAGAATGTAGCCATGGAATGGCACAACAAGATATTATTTCTCACAGGAAAGACAGGGCCTGAATTTCAAAGAGGTGCATCTTGTATGAGTAATTATTTATTTAATTTTGGGGCACAAAGGCATTTACCCAACAGAATATGGATGATGTTTTCTTGCTTCTTAGTAGGTTCAAAACCACCAATGTCTGAAGACAATCAGAAAGTCAGATTCAAGCATCCACACCTGCCTGACACCTTGATCAAAATTCAGTGCTTGTACAAGCTGCGGAGAGATTCTCCTGTGCCAACTGCTGTATGCAAGTGCCTAATGAAATATAACCACGCTAAAATCCTTCTAGAGTTGAGTCCTTAACAACATTTTAGTAAGAAAAAAATTCAGTCCTTCTAGCTCAGTTGCTGGTTGGGCAGATTTGGAGTCACCCATGATAATGTTGAACATGATACTCTGATTTCTGCTTAAGACAATCTTGGACTAACTTGTTAGAGCTACTGTGAGAAATACAAGAAAGAAAGGTATTGCCTAGAAATGGGATATCCCTCAAACCTTTGATAAATCCTTATGAAACAGAAGCTATAGCAGGGCTTGTTTCTTTCATGGATTTGTTCAGCTCTTGGAAAATATACCAGTTTGATTTTTAGGCTGTTGTTCCAAACTGGGTACATACAAAGGGGTAAGCCTGGCTGTATTTAAACATGGTAAGAAGCAAGAGAAGATTTAAGGGAGCAGATTTACACACTGGCAATGCTCCCTTGCTTCCCTTGTCTACTTCATGGCAAGATAGTCATGCCAATAATGTGAAGGAAATTAGACTTTATGAAAATATCCTGTTAATTAAACAATTTGGGTATTTTAAGGCTCTTTTGGATCATTATATCTACTAATCAAATAGGATACATACAAATCAAAGGATGCTGGGGGCAGGGAGGATGCATAATGCCAAAGTCTGAGCCCTGTGGGACCTACAGTGACCCATATTGAGGCTGAAGACAGTGGTTCAGGACACGCTGTGCGTTGGAGAATCATCTAAGGTGGGAAATTTATGGCACAAAATCTGACTTCCAAGGGCTAAGAAGCTGAGAGCTTATTTCACTATCTGTATTTGAAATGAATCTCAACAAAAATGAAGAAGCCTTTTTCAATGAAAAGGGTATCTTTCTCATAACACACGAAAGAAAATATGGAATTTTTGTTCACCTCAAGAAGATGATACCATTCCTCAGTTCTAAATACGGGTTTGCATGTGTGTGTTTGTGGTTTGTTGTTTTTTGTTGGTTTTTTTTTTTTCTCAAACCGCACTGATGTTGTCAAAACTGTCTGATTCTCAAAGACTACAGAGAAAATATTGCAGAACTGAGAGTCTGATTTGGGAACGCTCTGTCAGTGGTGTTCTGACAGTGTTTAAACAAGGGGGATCCACAAAACAGCTCTCTTCTAGCAGCAGTGAAACCTCTAGGGAAACTTGCGGATGTGTTTGCCAAGATGAGAGATAAAGGTTGAGATTCATGGTAAAAAGACTGTAGAGTTTGTAATATGTTTGTGGTACGTTTGTTTGTGATACACCTCTCTGGTTCCTTGGATGATTAAAAAGAACAAACTTTAACGCAGTGCAACACAGTGGTTTGGAAAGCAAGTAAGGGCAGATTTTTCTTTTTGGATTTTTTTTTTTTAACCAAAGGGATAAATTCTGAACTCATAGCAGAGACGTAGGGAGACACGCCCTCCCCCACCCTGCCCCTGAGGTACATGAGCATTTTCAGAACAAGTCCTCACAGATGAAAAATAATAAAACCAAAGATTATGGGAAGACTTTGTATTCATGGGACATGGTTTAATGTCAGGACGACCACCACTGAGATGTGACTCAAAGGTCTGAGGCTGCAATATTTTTACCCAGGCCCTGACCTGCCATCAGAGCAGTCTTCCAGGCAACCCCTTCCTGGGGGCAGCCACCGCCATCAGCACACGGGGTGCCTCAACCAGTTTACGTCTGAGATTAAAATGCCCATCCTGCTTCCAACCACATCAGCCCAGCCCCAAGGCTCTGTTCTGGGGAGAGAATATAGTACTTGTTCTGTCCATGTATGATCCCAGTTAATGGGGAAGAACAAGGAGATACTGGTTTTGCCTAACCTTTTGATTTATTCCTTATAAAGCACAATTTAGAGAAACTAAGTTAAGAATATATTTTCCTCACATATTTGCTGTGAAGCCAATTAATGGGATGAGGATCAGAGAAAACTTCTCAGTGAGATTCAGTAAAGGACTTTGGGAGTTTATTTTGTCTTTTTCTGGCAGTGAGAGATGTGGTCCTTTTATCAGGTGTTTTGTCTCAGAAATTCCCTGGAACTGAGGGGGCTCGTTACGGTCATTATCCTCAATATAGTGTCCTTGGTCTTTCCTGCTGCCTTACTGTGAGACACTGGGTTTGTAACCTTCAGTGTTCAAGGTATTTAGAAAAGAATTACATGGCTTGGGAAGGGGCTGTTCAGAGGATGCTTTGGAGAAAACATTTCTTGTTGTCCTGGTTTGAGGCCACAACACTTGTGTAGTTGTGATGATGCGGAATTGATCTTGGTGATCTAGGTGACTCTTCCAATTTCTTTTTTTTTCTTAATAGGCATTTCTTTTCAAAGAAAAGATGTCTCATAAAGAGACATCTCAAAGGGGATAAATTCCTTTGCGATTTTTTTTGGTTCTTCCTCAGCGCAAAAAATATGGACACATTACTGAAAAACATGGTCTTTTTTTAAAAACTTGAATCTACTTATTTAGGGCATTATATTCACACACGTGGAAAATGAAAGAGGAAGAAAATGGCCCCAGTGAGTTTCCCCATTTCATACCCCTATTAGTCTTGTAAGAGGTCTCTTGATGTCATGGGAATGAAGCTACCAGGGACATTTTCCACCCACCCATGAGATAGGAAGTCTAGTGTATAAGAACTATGTTGCTTTCTTAAATACTCCATTCTTCAATTAGTTTATGATTTTGTTCTTATTGAAGCAAGGGGTTTGAATACTGTCTCTGTGGAGACAGACAACCAGCACAGAATAAAGTGTCAGAGGAGAAGTTATGGCATTTCACATGGCTGTGTGCCATCAAACATTGTGCTTTCCCTGTGCCTATGAGGAGAGGAGCTCCATAGTTATTCTGCCATCAGCTTCAGCCCAGCAAACTCTGTTTGCTGAGACACAGGAATATTCTGAAGAGCACCAGAGAGGCCCTAAGACTTGAAATGGAGGGTCTCCTCCACCACAGAGCCGGAGCCACCTCTGTAGCAGAATGGCTGTGAGGAATGTGAATGGCTGCAAGTAGTTTCCAATCCAGGCTCTGGTGGAGCTGCACTGGTTCCTCCTGCAGCCTTAGGGTAAATTTGCTGCTAGGTGAGCTGAAGTGATCTCACACACTGCTGTAAAACCAAGCAGTCCTGCTTCTTTCCATGTTTGCTACTGGTTCCCAACCACATGCTCTTGATGCTGGGCATGGGGCTCATCAGCCCCATGATGTAAGGAGCTGGCTCATGAGCAAGGAGGAGCAATATTTCCAGCGGCCAGGACTTGTAAGTACATCTGGAGAGAAGCAAAGTTTCTCATGTTTTGGCTCTGGGAAGCCCTTTGACTCTGGGCAAGTGCCCCTGGGTGGTAGCACAGCTGACTAGAGGTGTCTGATTCAGCCAAAAAACATGAAGTGGGTATAGGGAGAAAATAAAAGGGAAGTAGACTGGAGAAAAGAATTGACTGTACATTTTTTTAGGAATCTTTTTTGGAGTTCATTAATTCTGAGATGAATTGTGAGCATTAGTCTTGCAAATGAGATCACCCTTGATATGAGTCTTAAACAGGGATTTATCTATCAGAAAGTGGACTTAATCTACTCAAACTTTCTATGAAGCTGCTCATTAAAGATCAGTGGCTTTCAGTCACTGTAGGGTAAGTCTGGAAGTGAATGTCTGATTCATAATTAAAAGACTCATTGTCACCCTCTATGTTGGAATTTCTTTATACAATTTCTTTCCCATTTTTAAGTCATTTGCCTAAACAGAAAAGAGGACTGACCTTGTGACTAAAGCACAGGGCAGAAGCAAATCAGGTGCTTTTGTGTTACTTTAGTCAGGTAACTTAATCTTTCAGTTTCTCAGTATCAGCACCATGGTAATCCACACGGCCAAATCCACGCGTTGTCTCTGCCGCCCCCCCTTCCTCACGGGTAGGACTCCTCACACTCCTCCCCTGCTCCAGCCCACAGTCCCTCCCTCAGTCTTCCATTAACTTCTCCAATGTCAGTCACTGCTGGACTCAGCCTTTACCAGCGGCAAGTCCATCTTGGACCTGGCTGGCATTGGCATGGGGGAGGCTTCTAGCAGCTTCTTATAGAAGCCACTCCTGTTGCCCCCTGCTATCAAAACCTTGCCCACAAGCCCCATACGCTGACAGGTAGCATTCTGTTGCTGAGGAGGAGGAGAAAAAGCAGTGTGATCAGAGACCAGCATAACTCTCAGTACAGACTACTGTGTGCCCTTTGCAGGGCTCTCCACAGCAAATTCACTCATTGAGGACAGGTTCCTGATTTTGTTATACCAGTTCAATTTGCGTTAGTTCTCTTGTTCTGAAGCTGGCAAAGCTTTCAGCTTGAACAATTTTTCATTTCCCATAATGAGATCTTTTTGAAAAAACCATTGGCAAGATTTGGTTTTGATATCATCTTATGTCATTGCATACTTGCATTGGTCATATGGACTTTGTTGGCACACCAGAAGTGAGACTTGTAGTCACATTGGAAAATACATTAATTGCCCAATTTGAATGTCACAAATACATTTGAAGTTTCTGATTCCAGAAGTCTGATGCCAGCAGTGGTCTCAAAAATGTTAATGAGGTCTGAGTTCAGTGAAAATATTCACAAAATGCAAATAAACTGCAGTTTCTGTTGGGCTTTTTTGAAAATCCCTAAGTTTTGAGAATTTGGGATCTGGTTTAAAACACTGTAGTTGACTCCTTAATAAAAAGGTCATGAAGCCAAGCCTAGAATTAAACTCTAGGAAAGGTTAAAGTTGGATATAAAATGCAAACTGGAATGTATAAACTCTAGTCAACATATGTGATTCAAGTCAAGCATTTCATTCATCTTTATTTTTATTACCTTCAGAGCAGAAGATGTTATGCTGAAATGTACTTGAGGGAAGGGAGCATGAAGGGAATAACAAGGGACAAGAGTCGGTGTGGCTGGGCATTTCAGAAATTCAGCACTAAGATTGGAGAATGAAACTCGGTGTGTCTGTGACCCTACCTGCACAGATGATGGCACCCCCAGCTCTCACTAGGTCTGTCTTTATCTTATTTGTGGATGTCCAAAGGCTCCTGATGACCTATACAGTGACAACGTGATATGACACAGTGGTAATTCTGTATTTCCAGTTTGGTTTTGTTTTTTTGTAAGTACTGAAAAGTACTGATAGAGTAGCCACAAAAAATTACTGAAATCGCAAGTCAATTACTAAGATCTGTGTAAAAGCCCAAAGGAACATCTTCCATTAGAAGGGCAGTGGTGTGGATAGGGGAGGGGATGGAAGTCAAACACCCTACAGCTGATGTAAGTGCTGCATAAGAAACTAGTATCAGAGCTCTTTTGTCAAATTGGAAATTCTATTGAAAAAACAATCTTCATAGTTTATTTTGATGTTTTATTTTGCCAACAGTTGAGCACTTATTCGTATTTTTGAGATGTGTCCATTTAGCTTTTCTTCTTATTTGGCAGCACCTGGAGTATGAAATTAAAATCCTCCTTGTTTGTATTTCATCTCCACTGAGCAATCAGAAATTCTTTAATTCCCACTGCCATTTGACAAGTCACATTTGTAAATACCAGCAGTGAAATCCTGACCCAGTGAAATGAACACAAGTTTTTTCTTTTCTGAGTTAGATATTCTGTTATTTGAATGGAGCAGAGATACAACTTCAGTTCTTAAGCACCTAGAAATTATGAGCCAAAGCCTGACTCCAAAAAAGCTAGTATAAAGTCACTGGCCATAGTTACAGAACTATGTATTGGCATGAAAAATATGTGAAACAATAATTGGTTGTGGTAGGACTTTATGTCAAAGAGAAGCATTGGAAATTGGTATTTGAAAAGTTTTCCTCAGAAAATGAAGAAAATCAGCTTCTTTATAATTATTTGTAATTATGATACTGATTTTTCAGTATGAGAGATTTTTCAATGTAGAATATGGTAATGTCCTGGTTTGAGGTAAAACAGAACTAATTTTCTGTTCAGTAATTTTACTTTTTCTTCTGGGCCTCTTCTAACTAAGTAAGCTCTGAAATTAACAGCATTTTGTTCAGAAACTGTTCACTCTC